>JAJOOO010013552.1:0-16233 GCA_029582685.1 Solanum piurae | reverse complement strand
TCCCAATGTTATATTCAAGTATTAGATGGTTTTGAGACATATTGTATAAAGTCTAAAAAGTCTTCCGCTTGCTATTTATTGAAAGTATCTTCGTGTGTGAAGAAAGTTTTAATTCCTTATGGTTTTGGTGTCTATGCGATGAATGAATGCTAAGAGGCTTGTATTAGACCTCTTGGAGGTCGAGTACGCCGGTTACGACTAGGGGGTGCTCCCGGGTCGTGACAGTAAGGTTTTAACTCCCCGATTCCGTGTTTCGATCTGTAAAATGTAAATTCATGGGTAATTATCAATGGGGAGGGTTTTGATCTGGACTTATGGTGGAAAAAGCCCTAATCTGTGTATGGGGATCAAGGGTTTGACCTAGGGTTGATATTATTCATTATGATATTGGTAATTGGGTCTTGTTTATTGATCCTCGCGTTATATTGATTGTATTTAGACCACGAACAAGCGGGAAGAATCCGGAAAGGGAAGATTCAAGTGCCTTAGGGGATTCAAGCTTGGATTCGAGGTAGGTGATAGTTGTGATTTCATGTTAGTGTGATATATATTTGTAATTGATTCATTATAATGCATGTATGTATGCTAATGTTGAATTATTGATTAGCCTAATCGTAAATGAGGATAGTTGAATAATTGTATGCCATGAATCATCTCTTGTTGTATGATTGTGAGAATATACATTGTGATTGTGATTATGGTTTGTTAAATGGGCAGGTGTCACGATCCGACACACTAATTCGATCGGTTGCCACGATTCGACATAAAAATAGGAACGGTTGCCACGTTTTGGCATAAACATGGGATTGAGTGTCACGTCTGGCACACTAACTTGGATCGGGTACCACGAACAAGTACACTTACAGTTTGGGTGTGGGTTCCATGAGAGGACCATTGACTTGACATAACTATATATCTTGAGAATTGTGAAGTTGTGCCTTGTTCGTAAGTGATGACTAATATTATATATGTTCGGTATATGCATGTTTATTATTGTTGTAATGACTTATATATGTTTCACCTTTTGGATGTTGCATGATCATACCAGTACACGGTGGTTGTGTACTGATACTGCACTTGCTTGTTCTTTGTTGAGTACAGGGCATCTTCAAGCGACTATTGATAGACTTCAGCTAGGTGAATATTGAGCGTGATCGGATTGAAGGGTGAACCAGTTCTTTCAGGCTGCCATGGATTTTTCTTGTTTAAGTCAACTCTTTTCGGACTCAGACTATTTGTTTAAGGTGTTTGTTTAGTTTCGGGGTTATACCTCTTGTTCTTAGACTAGTCGTTAGTAGAGTTTTAGTACAATGACTTTCAGGTTCTAGGGGTTGCTCTTACGCATTAGTTTGGCTAGTTTGTTTAAACCTTTGGAGTTTATGGGAATTCTATATAATTTTTATTGTCATTTAAACCTGCTTCCGTAACTTGAAATGTCTTAGTCTCATAAAATTTGTTAGATTTGGGTTGTAGTAATGGTTCTCCCATTGGAGGCTTAGTATGGGTGCCAATCACGACGGTTTGGGTCATGACAATTTTCCAGAAAATATTTTCCTCCATACCAAACACACCCTTAGTTCTTATGATTCTTAGGTGTCCTTTTAAGGCATATCTTATAAAATATAGAAAAATGTCTTATATCTTATTATGCATCTAAGATAATTTTAAACAAATAAGAAAATAACTGAAAACTCATACAGTCTATTCAAATATATCGACTAATAATAAATTTTAATTACTATTCAAACGTTGTTTCCCTAAATTAATCGATTGATTGTATTCTTGGGTTCTCCCTTCGATTTATCTCAACGAAAAGTGGCATCATTATAAGTAATTTTTTTACAACATAAGAAGGATCTAATTTGATTTGAGGATGTAAATAAGCTATTGATCCACTAATTAATTTTTTATCTTTTTTTTTTAATCTTTTGTTTCTATTATACAAGATATTTGTGAATTCATTTAATTAATTATTTTACGTGTACCTTAAAATATGTATATCAATATCCCAAACATTAATATTCAAAGATACCAAAGTCTGAGTTTATTTTTTGGTTCATATTTCAAGAAATATATGTTTTAATGGGCCTCCAGATTATTTTTATATAAATACCTTATTTTCATCATTTTATAGAGGCCCCAAGCAAAGGTGGAGCCACCTTATCGTTAAGGGGTTCATCCGAACACCCTTCGGCGAAAAATAATTTTATTTATACATGGTTAAAATAATTTTTTAGGTATATAGAGTAGATGTCGGACCCCCTTTCGGCTACTTCGTATGCCTATTTTTTCAGATTTTGAACCCCTTTATTGAAAATCCTGGTTCCACCACTGACCCCAATCATTTATGACTTACTAAGATTTATAGCTCGATCACCTGGTCATTCATTTGGTTTTATGCAAGTTCCTATTCTTTAGAGCTTTTAAATCTTGAGCGGTTGTTTTCGATAAAAAAATTAGGAAGACGGCCTCAAAATGTAATTTGCGTGGTCCTATCAGCTCTAGAATATTGAGTTTTTTCCAGAAAGACCCTTCTTGCCGATATCGAGGTTTTCAGGCTAATTTTGAGCCCCTTTTGGATTTTCGACCAAAAATGGAGATTGGGTGTGTGACTCACTTTTTATCGACATGACCTCTGATGGATATTTTGAATGTTCCGTTAAGTCTGAAATGTCCAATTTTGTGGGGTAGCATATCTTGTTTGCATTCATGGGGTTCCAAACCAGTCTCGAGCACTCGAGCATAGCCCGGGGGCTTTGCTGAATTTTCTATTGTGCTTGATGCTCGTGCCCCCACTTTTGCGGCCCTACCATTGCTTTAGTGGTCTCCGCTTTTGCACCAGAGCTCCACTTTACCGGGCTAGGCTAGCTAGGTGGCATTTTCTTTTACCAGCCTTAGCTCGCTTAAGCGGGCACCACTTTGATGGCGAAGGCGTTCTTTAGCCATCCTGGCCAACTCTGGCCATGTCGCTTAAGCTGCCCTGACATCGCTTATGTCACTCCCACTTTAGAGACTAGGAGCTTGCTTTAGTGAGGCCACCTTTATTTCCCAAGCATTGTAGCACCATTAGTGGCCGCTTATGGGACACCTACATCAATCTTAAGAACCGGACACGATCAACTCTCACCCTAAGATTGTAAATTTGATTGTGAGAGATTTAGGACTACAAAATTTGTGATTCAAAGCTTGGTGTGATAGGAGAGATCAAGGCTACGCGTTAGAGTAGCGAGGGAGCATTGAGGAACATCAATTTGAGGTATTTTCAACTGGAAAGGTGCTGGCCAATCCTTGTGTTTAACTTTATTGGGGTTTGTGTTGTACGCGGTTATTCATTGTGTTCCGAGCTTCAAATTGTGTTCCATTTTTGGATACAAGTTTGAGGAGGTAAGTAGGACCTTTTGATGGAGGTAATTTCAAAAGTTTCAATGTGTATCCCTGTTTTCCCATTTTGATTTCAATTTGGGCATGTCTCCATTTCATGTGAATTTAGTTTTTAAACAACCATATTAATGTTGTGATTCTATAATTGATAGCATGATAGTGTTAGGAGGTTTTTTGAAAGGAAAAAGATTTGGAGACGTGATTTGGAACAAGCGTGTTCAACCTAAAGGTAGTCTACTACTTTCCATTCCTTAGATTGAGCTTTAGTTTGTTTGAAAGCATGTTTTAGGTTTTTATCGCGCTTTTAAGACTAAAAGCATGCCGATTGAAAATTGTGATCCTTCTTTCCTTGTGGTGTGCCTTTGTTGTTGTTATTATTGATTCACTTAAGCATGTTTGGCCTTAGTCTAGAGTTTGACTAGTGATGGCCTTCTTGCGTAGTTTGGAACCACTTGGCCTTAGTTTTGCTCCGACGTCATTTTGGATGACTTAGCTCCCTATAGACCGGTGTAGCTGACTTGGGTCTGATAGAATGAGTATTATAATAGGTATTGACTCAGCCTTCAATCCATCCTCCCTCTTTCTATGGACGCGTGGTTTACGACTGAGATATCTGGCTTCACTTGGAGACTTTGAATCTGAAGTTGGTTCGGCTTGGAGTATTTCACTAGATACTTGGGTGTGGACGTCGTTCCATGGTGGTTCTGTGATGATGATTTGATATGGTATCCCTTGAAAACGATGATACTCTCACACTCGAGGAATGGGATTTGATCTACAACAGCAGTCCATTGTTCGGCGTCTTTTATCCTCTACAAAGTTGATTGATATCGACTAGATCTTATTAGATACTTTGGAGGTTTATCTGCGGTTCGATGTTTGAGCAAAGCACTCCCTGGATTGGATGAGTTTATTGTCCCTTTTGGAGGTTATTCACAGTTTAAGGTCGGAGCTACGTACTGCTTATCTATGGGTAAATCTTATTGGTTACTTGGGAGACTATCCGTAGTTCGAGGTCCAGGCTACGATTTCTGCGGCTCTGGACTCATTGGTTTCACTCTTAGTAGTTTTAGCTATTATTTGTCCTTGTCGAGCTTATGGGGTTTATTCGGGTTGTTACTTAAACTTGTGCACGAGTGTACCTTCTGGTTTATTGGGGGAGGGGGCAATTGGGTTTAGTTAGTTGTACTTATTTCATTTATGTTCTTAGTACACTCGTGTGCATCTCTTTTAAGTTCCGCTCTTGACATTAGTTTGTGTTTTGTTCTTGCGTTCTATATTGTTTTTACCTTTCTTGCGCAGTTGACCAATGATGCTTATTTAGTACCTATTGTTTTGGTACTCATACTACACTCGACATTTGTTTCGTGATGCATGTCCGAGCACTAGTTACCAGTGCTAAAATTTTAGAGCCGAGGGTGAGCACATGGTGTTTTAGATTACATTTCTCTATCTGTATTTTGTTGGCTAGTTTTTTGCTTTTTGAGATAACCCTTGTATTTTACAGTATGAAAGTGGAGCTAATCTCCATCAAAAGAATCATGAATACTCTATCAGTAAAAACAAAACACTTCATAGAGGATAATACACTTTTTGATTATTTTGATAATTTCATTTTTAATTTTGTAGATTCTTATGAGTTTAACTCATTTCAGGAAGCGTACACAAGCAATTTATAGGTAAAGATCTAATGCAATATTCTAGAGTCGGAAGTAATTTCAATTGGTATAGTACCATACACTTGATAAGAGTGAAGAGGTGTTAAAAATGGTACTCAACTAAGATATAATAATTACAGGATCAGTAAAACCTTCAGATTGATGTAACACCTTCTCCAAGTAATACACACCTAATAGATACATGCATTTGTAAAGCAAAAGAATTAGTATAAACTTTGGATGGTCTAATATTTAGATGGTAATATTATTATCCATATGAGATTCTCCATCAAAGAAAAAACTTGATAAATGGTAAATTATCTAAAAGCTTAGGAGATGTACTTGAAGGTGATTATGATAGATTTGAAAAAAGAGGTAAAGTCGGTAGATTCAATACTATAGGAACAAGATTATACACAATAGGATCAAATCCACCAAGCTAAAGCATACAATTGAGTATGAAAGAATGTGAAGGTCTCCCTACCAGAACTCAGAAGAAGATGGAAACTCTCAATGGTGTTGTTGTGCAAACCAAACTTCGACCAACAATAGCCTAGATCTCTTCACCTCAAGGATGACTCACCCACCAAAGTAGAAGGTCAGTGTGGCGGCGCTGACAAAAATGGAAAAGAAGAGGAACAATCAGTCAAGAAACCCTTCAAAAACCTTGTAGACTTTCCTTTTATTGTTTATATTGCTTTCTGTTATTGAGATGGGCTGGGTTTGATTCATTTCTTTAATTCTTAACAGATATTTTTAAGGACTCGATTTATGATTTTCTTAAAAAAGAAGTGTATCTACGAAATAATTTTTTATATTCAACTAATCCACATGATTTGAAATATTTCGTTATCCCGAAACATTTAATTTCGACTAATCTTGACTACATATGCATGATTTTGTCACGATTTGGTCTACCATTTGTTGGGATATATACTATTAACCATATGTTTAGATATAGTATTTATTATTGAATAATTTTTATTCAATTTTAATATATGTTTAAATAGATATTTTTAATGGTTTCTGTTTACTTAGATAGTAGATGATTTAGTGTATAGAGATAGACAAAGGATTAGATCACCAGTTCTTATAAGTATAAATAATTTTATTCACAATCTAAGATGGAAATTGGGCATGCCATCGGTACTATTTTAGAACAAGATTATATATAATTTGTCTTAATTATGGGAACAATATAGTTCCAATTTCTTGTGCTAGTGCATTTTGTATGTATTAAACGAGACTGAGTAGAGATAGTTGTTTTAGATTGCTTGGCAAAAACATATTCTCTAAACTGTTAAATGTACTTATATTCTTAATCCTGATACAACTATTATGATCTGTGTATATTAATTATCGTTTTGATTTATTAAAAGGTGAGATTCTTATCACGACCCAAGCCTATTTCGTGGACGTAACTGACACTCGAGAACTATTGCTGGTCCCAAGCAAACCCTTGGCCTGGCTCAATACTCAGCAGAAGACTTACTCAACAATATATGAACTCAAAAGTAAAGGTTTCTCAAAACTCTCAAAACAAATAACTCAGAATATTTAAACACATTCAATTGACCAAAAGAGGCAACTCAAGTCTTGAACATTAACAATTGAAAATGACACAAACTTCTCAAAACACTATTGTCTATTATGATAGACATCGGGACAAGACCCACAAAATCTTAATAAGACTAAAAATAAAAGTGGAATCCTCTGGAAGTAAGGAGGCTTACCGAAGTAACTCTGAAATTGCAAGTGGTAGTAACAGACGGCCTGTTGATGACCCTAGTTACCTGTATCTGCATCATGAAAGATGCAGGCCAAATGACGTTAGTACATGGAATGTACGAGCATGTAAGGGGAATTCTAAAGCACATACATAAACTTTAACTGATAAAAAGGAAAAACATACTCACCTCATCTCAACTCAACTCAACTCAACCATAAAGATGCAGTATAGATAAAGATTTTAAAAATGTAGATAATAACTCAATGTATTTAAAATACAATAATAAATTGTTTTACTCTTATTTGGGAGATTCTCTAACCGACAATCATCACTATGAGCTACGTGATGATACAACATCTAGCCCACGCTATCAGAACTGTCCTATACCTTTCTGGATTATAAGACATCTTCAACTAAGTGGATCCCCTAAGATATGCTTAAAAGTAATAAGGAATCATGTAAAACGGATGACCCTTTACCCATGTTGGTGTACATGGTTTATAAGGACTTTGAGTTGTCTGAATTAGTCCCCATATCGGTGCTCAATAGTACTTCCAATAATATAACTCATGCTCATATATTTAAAAACATTTCCTCCTCCTCAAACTTTGAGATTAATACTCAAAAGGTTCTCTTAAAAGAGATAGTACTCAGAAAACTCCTCATGAACTCATTTGGAAATCAAAGTTTCCTCTCATTTTATATATAAAACATTTGCTCTTGGGAATACTTAGTTTCCTTATATTTATTTTGAAAATATGAACTCAACTCTCCTCAACCTCATACTCAAGTACTCAAGTCTTAAAACAAGTTTTAAAAGTTTGTAAAAGACTTCTCAAAACGACTCCCTCAAACTTTACTCTTAACTGTATCTTGAATTTCAAATGTGAATTCAAGATTTATGATTTATGATATATAGGATGTCTCGATTATTAATGAAGGTTGAAATAGTTGGGATTAAGAATGAAATGAAAGTTCGACTTAAAGGAACAAGTGTGAAACGAGAATGAAGAAGAACAGTGGCATGACGCTTGTAGCGTAGGGGTGGCACGCCGCACAAGGACTCCCCTTACTGGGCTGCTTTATGGCACACTGCTGGTGCCCCACGCCAGCCTTACTGGTGTTGGAGGCGCGACTCCCTAGCCTTTTTCCAGATAGTTCCGACGAATTATTTTTCTCAATTTTTCGCCCTAATTCACCTAAAATTGATTAATTTCTTCCAAATTCTGTTAGATTATTATACCCAACATAAGTAAACTAAAATATACTCAAATGTCCTCAAGAACAACCCTTAAACTCAAAGTCCTCGCCTCAAGAACTCATCAAAACCCCATTTACAAAGAAAAAAAATGAAACCTCAAGAAATTCATCAAGAACCTCAATACACGTATTTTCATGGACGAAATTCAATAAAGAATCTCATGAATGGAGTAAGGGTGAATGAACCCATCACTATGAAAGCTTACATACCTCGAAATAATCAAATTCTTGGTGAAATTCCTCAAAGCTCGCAAGGAAATCTTGAATGCTTAAGCATTTCTCCATTTTCTCCTCTTTTAACTTTCCCTAACTTTGCAAACTTTTTATACTTTAGAGTGAACTGGTTTAAACATATTTGACCCCTAATTTGGGTGAAAAAAACGTGTGAACTTAGTGAGGTAAGGAAAGGACCAAAGTACCTCTCCTTAATTCGGATGAATTTCTTTACCTAGGTAGGCTGAACTCAAATGGGAATATCTCCTTCATCTGAAATCAAAATTTAGAAATATTGGTGGCATTGGAAAGAGGACTCAAAGGTCTTTCATTTGATATCGCATGGGCCATCCAACTCATCTTGTGCTGAAAGTTATGATCTATTGAAGTTGACCCAAAACTCACAATTGAAGTCTAACTTGCACAAATCTCAAATTAGGTCTTTCCAATTTAGTTCTTTCTAAGACCGAGGTCTTACAATATTTCCCCCTTGGGAAAATTGATCCTTGAATAAGATCAATCTAATTAGAACTAAGGGTGGCAACATCGAACACCCAATTTAAAGAGTATTTTACAAAAATAAATTACCTTTTCCTGGAATCTCTTCGTAAGTAAAGAAATGTGGGTGTCATAACCCAGGGGTACCCCTTAGATGTAACATGGCATATAGATCCCCGAAGGACTCCATACATGCCATTTAGCTTTCATAACATAAGAAATAGGACAATAAAGAGTAAAACAACATTTTTAAGTCCAAAACAATTTTATGGCAAATCGGAAGTCTAAACTCATGTCTCATCATAACCATCTAATACAATAGAATGAAATTGGGCTAGCCCATACATCATGTCCAAAAAGGAAATACAAGAAAGAAACTAAAACAACAAACTCCGTCCTTGAAGCATGAGGACTCACCAAAGCTCGAAAATCTCAAACTCAACACTTAGCCATAAAACTGGTGACCCTGACTGTTGGACCGTACGTTTGGAAAAAATGTAGGAAAGTGTATGTGTTAGTATGAAAAGGCACTAAGTATGATATCCATGCATAAAACATTTAAAACATGCTAAAAGGGACGTTTCATTTCATGACATGCAAATGACCAAGTAATAAGATGATATAAGAGGCCAGTTAGAAATCATAAATCATACATAATAGTCAATGTAAGCTAACATCATCGTTAAAACCTTTGAACTCATGTGAGATATTTCTTGAAGTAACCTTTGTTCATTATTCATGTTATTGTAGGAATAAGTCTTAACCGACATTGAGACCATCTGAGCTATAACATGATCACCTGATGTCTCCCACACCGAAAAGGGTTATCCTATTTACCTAAGGTAGAACCAAGAACTCTTAGCTTAAGTGGATCCATTAGCTAAACATCCTACGGGGGCACGTAGTTTATGGGATAAAAAGATTGTTACTAGAAACTCAGCCTCTCCTGACGTGACGACTTCCATCTCAAGAGATTGCTTCTAGAAACCTGGCCTCTATTGACATAAGGGCTTCTTTCTCACATCAATGTCCACTCAATTCTAAGCATAACTCACATGGAGTAGTTATTAAATATTGACTTATCTTATATTACAATACCTCTTTAGACCATTCATGAGTAAACTTTTCACCATCCATGATCTATTCATAATGGCTCTTAGCCTTGATTCAATTATGTGAGAAAGCCATTCAACCTAAGAATCTTTACTATGTAAAAAACTTTTCACATAATGTTCATATGTGTTTATGAGAATGTCCTTTCAACAACACAACAACAACATGATAATCATTGATACTCTACTCTCAAAGCATCATTAAAGCATTTACATATATTTCATACAAACATGCATAATCTCCTACTTTACCCTTTTAAGTCTCAAAGCCTAATTTCAATCATCACATCTAGAATTCAAGCATTAGATAGGGATTTCATCATAAATTTATGTGTTTTTATCACTTCATGCATTAATTCATAAAACTCCTCTTAAGTTCAACTAAGACCCACATCATATCATCATAATTGAGAAATAAGGGATTTACATGGGTTCATGAGGAAACATCATAAGTATTAATCAATTCATGCTTAATATAACATAATTCAATCATTAAAATCAACTTTGAAGAGAACCCATCGCTTATGAAGAACACCCTAACAATTGGAGATTTCTACCCTTTTTGAAATTGAAGATTTTGAGCAAACTCCATGGATTAAAAGAATCCATGGATGAAAGCTACCATACCTTGAATCCAAATGCCATCCATCAATGGAAGAATTGGAATCTTAGCTTGAAACCCTATGTTGAATCTTATTCTTCTTCTTAAAGTTCTAGAGAGAGAATATTTTAGAGTAATTTAGTTTTCTTTCGGGAATTTGGAAGAATGAATTAAATGGGGTGAATTTGGGGGTAAAAAGGCATATATAGGGGTTCTAAACTTAGGTAAAATGACATAATATAGGAAATAATTAATTAGGAATCGACCCAACTGCCCCTTAAAATAACTTCTAGGTGACGACCTACGGCCACCTATCGATGGACTGTGGATGGACCTAAGGTCCGTCCTGTTCAATCGTCATTAAGTTTAGAGACTTCTGTCAAATTGACGGACCCCTAGACTATGAACTGTGGTCCCACTTATGGCCCTTAGGTCTAGTCGTCATTCATGGCTTGGACAATTTTTGAATGGCCAATCCACGGACCCACCCACGGTTTGTGGTTCAACCTATAGATCGTCGTTTGTCCTCGTGGATGGTATCTGCACCTTCCAAAAATCTGGCATATTTCCCTTTTTTGGATACAGGGTGTTACAGTAGGTATCTCTTCTTCATATTCTCCTCAGCCTCCCAAGTAGCTTCCTCAACAAATTGATTCCCCTATAAGACCATGACTGATGCTACCTCCTTTGTTCTCAACTTGTGAACCTGACGATCAAGTATCTCAACGGGTATCTCCTTAAAAGATAGGTTGTCCTTAATACCAATATCCTCAATAGGTATATTAATTGAAGGATCACCCATACACTTCTTGAACATAGAAATGTGAAACACCGGATGGACTACTATCTCTGGCGGTTGCTCTAACTTATAAGCTACATTGCCAATTCTCTGAAATATCATGTAAGGACCAATATACCGGGGTCTGAGTTTCCTCTTCTTACCAAATATTATAACACTCTTCATGGGTGAAAACTTCAAGTACATCCAATTATCCACCTAAAACTCCAAGAATCTTCTCCTAACATTTGTATAGGATTTCTGGTGACTTTGCATTTTTTTTAACCTTTCTTGAATGATCTTCTATTTCTCCATAGATTGATGAACCAAGTCTTGTATTATCAACCCCACTTCACCAACTTCAAACCATCCAATAGGAGATCTACATCTTCTCACATAAACAGCCTCATAGGGAGCCATTTGGATGCTAGAGTGATAACTGTTGTTGTAAGAAAACTTAATGAGAGGTTAGTGATCATCCCAATTACCATTGAAATCGATCACACATGCCCTCAATATATCCTCTAAAGTCTAAATAGTACGCTCTTCTTGACCATCAATTTGAGGAAGGAAAGTAGTACTAAGGTTCACCTTCAAACCCAAGCCCTTCAAGAAAGACTTCCAAAATTGTGTAGTGAATTGCACACCTCCATCTGAAATGATAGACACCAGAACTCCATGAAGTCTGACTATCTCTTGAATATACAACCTGGCATAATCTTCTGCCAAAAAGGTAGTCTTTACCGGTAAGAAATGGGTTGATTAAGTCATGTGATCTACAATCACCCAAATCGAATCATGCTGCCTGCGAGACTGCGGTAAACCAGTAATGAAATCCATATTGATCATCTCCCACTTCAATTCTTAAAGATCTATGTTCTGAACCATACCACCGGCCCTCGGGTGCTCTACCTTGACTTGTTAGAAATTCGGGCACTTAGCAATGAACTCTGAAACACACCTCTTCATACTGCTACACCAATAGACTTCTCTGAAGTCACGGTACATCTTTGTGGAACCAGGATGGATAAAGTATCTGAAGCTATGAGCTTTCTCCATGATCCTCTCTGAGAGTTCATCCACCTTTGGTACACACAATCTACCTTGATACCTCAATACACCATCTCCCCCTTGTTCAAAAGCCATTACTTTATGCTTATGAACATTTGCCTTCAATTTAAGCAAACAGTGTCTTGGTCTTGTTTCTCAATTCAAGCAATATAGTGTAGTATTTGGTTTGATAACTGGAATCAGTTGGGGGCATTACACTACTACTTGCCCATTGACTATGTTCATGGTCACATAGAATATCTAAATCAACTAATGCTTGGGGAGGGATGGAATAACACTTTCTTGAATTAGATTGTTACTGAAGAAGTCAGCAATCACATTTGTATGAAGTTGGCCAACATTCATAGATATGATGACAAAGATAAGCCATGATGGATTCCTACTAGTACATGCTAATTTTCTATTGGCAGTGCTTGTAATCTAATGAGGGAAAAAAAGGATAGGATGGAGAACACAATGTTTATATAGGAGAAAGGGTCGCCTTTTTAAATCTCCTTTTTGATATGGAGACTGTGGCTTATGAGAATTCCTATTGGAGAGGTGCTGGTGAGAATGAGAGTTATTGATTCTATAAATGTTATATTTACAACACTAATGCAGAGGAGACATGTGATAACCTATTTTTCCATTGCCCTAAAACTTACAGTGTATGGATAAAATTTTGCAGAACGAAGCAGTAGGTATTCAAGGACCAATGGTTCAACTCAGACAAGTGATATATTTATGGTGGGAAAATAATTTTGGAAGCAAGATAAAATCTTTGTTTCATGTTGTTCATATCTTCATTATTTGGCAAATATGGAAGAGAAGGAACACTGTTAAGAATGGAGGAACTATGTCTACACACACCAAGATTAAAAATTATTTGTATCTCTTTGGCAAAGGTAGATATCGATGACTAAGATTACTAATACATAGCCTTTGATAGTAGAGGTATTGGAGGAATATACTCCACCAATCTGTAGTAGAGTTGTGTATTTGGAGCATCCTCCCATAGGTAGATTCTAATACAATACTGAGGGCACTAGTAAAGGAAATCCTGGGCCTGGTTCCACAACTTTTTGTGTTCAAGATGAGGAATGCAACCTAATCTTTGTTGAAGCTAGTAATGTAGAAAATATGTACTGCCGTTGTAGCAGAAGTGAAAGCATTTAGAGCAGGACTGAAATATTGCTTAGAAAATGTCTTACTACCTTTAATCATGGAAACTGATTCATTAATTATTAAAAAGGTGTTGGATAGAGTGTGGGTAGTTCCATGGTCAATCTCAGTTGACATTCAATGTATAAAAAGATAGATGGTGAATATAGAGGTGGAGGTGGTGTAGAGATTCAAAAAAAGAAACAACTTGGATGATTTTTAAGCTAATCATGTTGCTCATTTTGCAGGTACTGATGTCAATCAATTTAATAGCATATAATAATTACCACAACAAGCAAAGACAATATTAGTAATGGAACAAAGAAAAATTCCAAATTTACAGATTAGTAAGATGCAAAACAAGGGATTCAATACATAGCTAGAAAATTAATGACTAAGAAATAGAAAGGTCTCTAGTAATTTGGACGAAAGATATTAGCTACCGCAATAATGATAAGAAATTCACATGTTGATTGATTGTTGTTTGTTTAATGAAAGCATTAAATTGAATAGATCAAACGAGTCGAAAATACCTTTTGGAGATAGATCTTCTCACGATGTTATCAGTTCTCCTGAACTCATTCTGTGTGTAAGGAAAGATTCAAGAGATGTATTTAAGTTGGATTGAGACTTGAAGCAGATCGATGGCTCTTAGCCTTAACGTCCTAGAACCCATTTTGATCTAAAGAAGTCTTCAAGGAGGTTGATTTCATGGAACTTGTGAGAGGTGAAGAGTCTAAGTGAAATCCACTGAATCTTAATAATACTGGCTCAATAGAAATTAAAGATTGTGTGGCAATTTTTTAGGAAAGGTGATGAGGACAACTGATGAGGGAAGAAGACGTTCCTTAGTTGTTTGAGATTTGATTTTGTTTGTTCCATTTTTGTTTTATTTTTCTCAGCTTTGGACGTTTGTTATTAGACTTGGACGACTTTGGTCCCAATTCATTGTGTTTTGGATTTTAATAAATGGGCAACACCCAATGATGACCAAAAAAAAGAGTAGAACGGTAAACTCACATAGTTTATTAAAGAGCATAAAAACTAAAATGGTGACAACTAAATAGGAACAAATGAAGTAAATAATACCAACATATAATGATATAAACTTAGATTATAGTGTACAACTTCAAATTATTGGAGTTATCGAAGTAGTAAACAATACTACTAAGGGTCGAAGTATAAACCAATACTACTAAGGATCCCAGATTTAAGCTTTGATCATTTTTCGTATTAACAAGTCAAAATGATATCTTATCATTTTAAGCTCTACAAATGACTTAGGTACCATACAATAATTAACAACGATCTTTCTTTTTAGAAAAAAATGTACTTAATGGGTTCTGCTTTACTAGAGATCCTCAAGTGTTCAACATACAAAGAATTCTTATCTTTAAGTTGTGAGCCATAAGTTTCTATCGCTCCACGATTATGACAAAATCTTGGGTTCGCATTTGTGGTAAAGTTTTAATAAGTATGATTCCTTTACAAATTACACGCCTAAGGGCTTCTCATCATAATCCTTAAACCACCCTTTAGGCGATGTAGACCTTCTTCCATAAAGTGTCTGAAATTGTCACACCCCGAGAATACACCCTGGACGTGTTTGGCACTCGAGAACCATCATTGGTCCCCTAGATAACCATTGGCCTGGCTAACTACTTAGAGGAAGACTTACTCTAGGAAAATAGGAGTTCGAATGATGTCAGTACATTGAATGTACGAGTATGTAAGGGAAAACTCAAACATATATATAGCTGCACAAATAACATGGAAAGACCATACTCACCTCAAGCCAACTCCAATATGAAAGCAACAAATATGCAATATATAAAGATTTTAAAAGAGTAGATATCAACTCAAAATGTATAAAAATACAATAACATACTATTTACTCTTATTTGGGATATTCTTAAACATATAACTACCACGATGAGCTATGTGATGATACAATGTCTCACCTACGCTGCAAGAACTGTCCTATACCTTGCTTGGGTATAGAACACCTCAACTAAGTGGATCCACTAAGATATGCTTGAAAGCAATAAGGATTCGTTTAAAAAGTACGATCCTTTACCCATGTTGGCTACATAGTTTATGAGGAATGTGAGTTGTCTGAACTAATCCCCATATCAGTGGTCAATACTACTCCCAATAATATATAACTCATTCAAAAATGTTTAAAACATAACTCTTTCTCAATTCAAGGTGATCACTCAAAAGATCCCCTTAAAAGATGTAATGCTCTGAAATATCTCTGAACTCATAAACTCATTTAGAAATCAAAGTTTCTCTCTTTCAAATGTAAAAGTGTTACACTTGGGAATACTTAGTTCCCTTATATTAATTTTGAAACATGAAATACTAATCTCTCACTATCAAACTCATTTACCCAATATTTAGTTCAAAACTATAATCAATTTTAAGAATTCTCAAACTGACTGAAAAAGGACCGCTTGAACTTTCCTCTTAACTTTACTTTAATTTGAAGTGTGAACTAAAGACATGTGATTAGGACATGTAGGATCTATCAAGGATTAATGAATACTTTAAGGTTTAATATCAAGAAGAGAATGTAAATATGATTCGGAAGAACACACCCAGAAAATAGGATGGTAAACAAATGGACCTTGCGACCCTAGCGCACTGAGTGGCGCACGACGCCTGCCCCCAAACTACTTGCTAGAGTTTGGGGTGCACTACTAGCATGGCACGGCAGCCCCCAAACTAGTGACGAGTAGTTTGGGTATGGATGGCGCGACGCCCCACCCTTCTTCACGGAAATCTGACGA
>JAJOOO010013551.1:0-19646 GCA_029582685.1 Solanum piurae | reverse complement strand
TAGATGACCTCCGTGAATGCGTTTTTCTGCATTTCCTTCAGCTATCTCTCAACTTCCGCGCCTGAACACCTTTCCTGCAAAACATGATAAAACACATAAAAACCAATATAAAAAGGCCCTAGACACACACAACTTGTAAGTGAAACGTATTAGAAATACCGTAAACTCATGGTATATCATTGGTAGCGCTCAAAGGCTCTGTCAAAATTGGGGTTTATGACAACTATAATGTGTTCATTGACTGCTCGAATGATGAAGACTTTCAAAATATTTGGTATAGAAGAATGATTGAAATTGAGGGATTGCAAATGTGGATGGAAAAATGGACCCCCGACTTCAAGCCAGAGGAGGATATCCCCATCATTCCGGTATGGGTCTCTTACCTGAATTACCCTTTGATATGCACAACTAGCAATATGTTAAACAACTTCTTATCCCCATTGGGACGCCTCTATCCCTCGACTCGGCAACAGAAAGTAAGACAAGACCCAGCATGGCAAAGGTAAGGGTAGAAGTCGACCTCCTCAAACCAAGACTCGAACATGAAGGCTCTCCACTAACTGGTTTTACTCAGAAGGTGGAATATGAAAATATCCCAAAATATTGCAAACACTGCAAAAAATTGAGACATAATATGACTGATTGTTGGATCTTGGAGAAAAAGAGGATCATCGAGGCAAAAAGAAAAAATACTAAAGCTATGAGAGCAGAACAAGGAGAAACAAGCAATGCCAAAGATAATGATAAGGCCACGAATGTTAACGACCAGAATGTTGAAGATGTAGAACAAAATACTCAAGCTGCAAGTAAAGGGAAATAATAAGGAAACTTTAAACATAGAAAATGTAGATGTTGAAACTATCAACAATGAGCTAATAAGAGATGAGGAGAAAGACGAGGAACAAGAGACTGATGATGTGGAAAATCTCAATAAAGAGGAAGAGAAGGACAGCATGGTTGTTAGAATAAACAAAACAAAAAAGAAAAGAAAAAAGATACTAATAAAGCTCTCAAAAAGAAAACCAAGGTTACCTTCAAACTAAACAAAGACCAACAAGAAGCTAGGAATAAACCCAAAAACAACAAGAGGAAGGACAAGCAAAAATATATAGTTCAAAAAGAGACACAAATCAGTATAAATTCAAAGGCCGACGATAATATGTATAACAACAATGGAAAACAAATCTCGAATGAAGGAATTCTTGAAAAAACAGAACAAATGACCATGGAATGTGTCAATAGGGATCAACAAAGTTCTTCTAATGTACCTCAGGAGGTCAACCAAGTGGTAATGACGAAAGAAGTTGAGGACTCCAAAGTGGAAAGAAGAAGAGAAAAAAATACCAAATATTTGGATACACATGGAAGCAGTGATGAGAATGTGGAAAATTCAGTAATGGAATCTTACCTAAATACTGAGATAAAAAACCAGAAGGGGATAAACCTTATGGTGGATCTTAACTTACGACACGATACAGAGAATTACCATACAGAGGAAGAGGATATAGGAGATAGCTCAAAGGACAGGGTTGGCGATCAGATCACTAATTCTAAAAGAACTCAACTTTTCGAGGATGAACAATGGGATTCTGATGACCCAGGGAGGTACTATATGCAAGAAGTTGTACAAAACTTATGTGTTTGGTCTAAAGACGCGATAGGAGATATCTTCCAGAAAGTTGAGGAATGGGAGGAGATTGTACAAAGACTTGAAGATATTGATTTTATAAATAACACTGAAGAGTCCAGAGTTGATTTAAATAAGGGCCAAACGGAATATGTTTCTTGGATGGGAATGCAAGAGGCTTTGCTAAACCAGAAATCTCAAATTAGATGGTTTCATAATGTTATCAAAGACAGGAGAAGAAGGCTTCAGATCCATAGAATTCAAAACCACAATGGCAAATGGATCCAAGATAGTGATAAGATTGGTAAAGCTGTTGTCAAATAATTCTCTAAACTTTTTGCATCCCTGAATGTATCACTGACGAGGATAATCTTATGTTGTCCACTATGCCTAACGAAGACGAGATTAAAATGGCTATTTTTTATATGAATCCTACTAGTTCCGCTGGACCAGATGGTTTCAATGGCATGTTTTACTAGAGGTGCTGGGGAATTATCAAACCAGAGTTAGTGAATTTTGTCCAAAGTTGTTAGGGTTTTACCCTGATTTTCTTACCATAATTTAAGATTTATTTTTGCTTAAAGAAAAGACGAAACATTACCATAAATATTTTTACTTTCCTTAAAAGAAAAATATAATATTCTTTCATATTTGGTTTATTCTCTCCTTTTAGGACTCCTTTTCTAGTAAGAAAAAGTTTTGCTTTTCTAGTAGAAAAGGTTTTAGGACTCTATAAATATAGGTTTGTTTCTTCTAACACAACAACAATAGAATCTACAATGTAGTCGTTTAGAGACTTTTGTTTATGAGGAGATTTATTCTCTCAATAGTTTTAGTATTTTCTTTTATAATAGCTTTTCATATAATAATATTATGTTTTTAGTTAAGTTTTTGTTATCTGATTTATTAACTATATGATTTGCAAATTGTAAGCTTCCGCATGACGCCTAATCACCCTTCATAACCCAACAAGTGGTATCAGAGCACATGGTTCAAAGATCTAGTGTTCCTATGGTTCAATGAGGTTGAAGAAAGGCTCAAGATGGATTCAAATCAATTTGTAATTAATTTGATGATAATGAAGATTTTGTTTCAAGCTACATGTGGAGAAGAAGTTTCAACCATATTTTCAACATTCCCGTTGCTGCAATTTTTAAGAATAAAAACAAAATATTTTTAACCCATATATTTTAAACTTTATTTTTAACCATGGCAAGCAACAGTGATGAAGATTTTGTGAAGAACAAGATTATCATGCAATTGAAGAAGATAGATCAAGCTTTGTCAAGAAAATCCAGCCAAAAAGGGAGATTTGTTAGGGTTTTGCCCTAATTTTCTTACCATAATTTAAGATTTATTTTTCCTTAAAGAAAAGACAAAACGTTACGTTTTTACTTTTCTTAAAAGGAAAATATAATATTCTTTCATATTTGGTTTATTCTCTCATGTTAGGACTCCTTTTCTAGTAAGAAAATGTTTTGTTTTTCTAGTAGGAAAGGTTTTAGGACTCTATAAATATAGGTTTGTTTCTTCTAACACAACAACAATAGAATCCACAATGTAGTCGTTTAAGAGTTTTGTTTATGGGGAGATTTTCTCCTAAACATATTTATGTTTTTCAATGTTAGTTTTATAATATGTTTTTAGTATGTTTTTATTTGTCGTCTAATTTATCAATCATATGATTTGCGATTTGTAAGCTTCCGCATGACGCCCTAATTACCCTTCAGAACCCAACAAAAGTTTCTTCAAAGGTCAGGTTCTAACATAATTTTATTCTCAATGTTTGCCTTGTTTTAATCCCAAAAGTCAATTCTCCCTCTAAATTTGCTGATTTTAGAATGATTAAGTTTAAGCAACTTTTCTAGTAAGATTATCTCCAAGATTCTTGCCAGAAGACTTAACACTTTTTTACCTAAGTTGATATCCCTTAATCAAAGTGGTTTTGTGAAAGGCAGGTTCATCACAAATAATGTTATGTTGGCTCATGAAATAGTTCAAATTATTTCTCAGCCTAATATAGGTGGCAATGTTGTGATAAAGTTAGATATAGCTAAAGGTTATGATAGGATCTTTTGGAAATTTCTTATGGCGGTTCTTAGGAACTCTGGTTTCTCCGTTTGGTGGACTGAGATTATATGGAAATGGATGTCTCAGACGTGGTATTCTCTTATCGTCAATAGTAATAGAACCGGTTTCTTTACCTCATCCCAAGGTTTGAAGCAAGGGGATCCTCTGTCCCTTTTTTTTTTATTCTGGGATCTGAAGTTCTGTCAAGAATGCTCAATAATCTTTACGATCATCCTAATTTTTACCCTTTATCTATGAGTATGAATGGCCCTCAGATTAATCATCTGGCATATGCAGATGACATTGTCATTTTCACTGCTGGCAAAAACAAGGCTATTAAAATTGTCATGAAATATGTGAGGCTATATGAAAAAAGCTCCGGGCAAAAAGTTAATGAGGAGAAGAGTTTTTTCTACACTTCCAGTAAAATCTCACCCTCTATGATCAATAAGATCATTGATAAAATGGGTTTCAGACACAAGCAATTTCCTTTTACTTATTTGGGGTGCCCCATATATACCGGAAAGAGGAAACCTGTTACTTCAATGATTTAGTCAATAAAATCATCACCAAACTTTCTGGTGGTATGCCAAACACTTGTCATATGGTGGGAAGGTTGTACTTATCAAAGTGTTATCCAAGCTATCTCTACGTATACTCTTGCAGCTCTCAATCCCCTCAAAACTACTCTCACTCTCATTGAAAAGTACATCGCTAACTTCGTTTAGAGGACTTAGGATGACAAAAACAAATACCATTGGAGTGCATGGGATAAATTGTGTAACAACAAGGATGAATGAGGTATAAGTACTAAAACTCTTGTAGATATCAGTGAATGTTTTGCATACAAGAGATGGTGGAACCTGAGGACCCAACAATCTCTTTGGGCCTCGTTTGTTATGGCTAAATATTATACCAGAGTACACCATGTTGCAAAAGCTATCAACGCTCCACAATCTAATACCTGGAGGAAACTTATGCAAATCAAACATAAGGTTGAAAAACACATTATCTGGAAGATCAATGATGGAGGGTGCAATTTCTGGTGGGATAATTAGAATGGAAATGGTGCTTTAGCTAAGAATTTCACTAACCAATCCATTTATTCTAAAACAAAAGTTAGTGAATTCATTCAAGAAGGGTGATGGGGTACAAATAAGCTTGCTGAATTTCTTCCTGATCAAATGGTTAATATTATAGCTAATATCCATATTGGCAAGAGTACCAAGAAAGACATTGCCATTTGGGAGCCTGAGACAGAAGGTAATTTTTCTACGAAATCGACATGGAACATTATCAGAACGCACAAAGAAGAGGACTTCACCCCCAGTCAGGTATGGCACCCTAAACTTCCTTTTAAAATTTCTTTCCTTGCATGGAGAATTATCCATAGAAAATTTCCTTTGGATGATATTCTATGCAAGTTTGGGACTAACAGAGAGTGTCTTTGTGTTTGTTTTGCAAAAAAACATAAGGGAACTGAACAATGCCTTTTTTATAGACAGCGACATAGCTAGACAAATATGGAACACTTTCGGGGCACCCCTCGATATCTGTACTCAGACAAACTGGAGTATCAAAAGAATACTCAAAAAATGGTGGTCGACCAAAGCAAAAAGAAGCATTCATAAAATGACCTTACACATAGTTCCCATTTTAATCTTATGGGAGATATAGAGACAAATGTGTTCTTGTAAATATGGTACACAAAAGATATTATGGTGTAGAGGAATGGAGAACAACATCTGGTGGAACCTCAAGATGGCTATTAAGTTAGATTTTCCAATATTTGAGATGGCAGACTCCTGGAGAAATTTCAACGAAACAGTGGAGCAACTTAGACATACTACCGAATGGAAAATGATCAAATGGATTAAACCAATCCCAGGAAAGGTGAACTCAACACCAATGGGAGTTTCTCCAACAACGGAGCTGGCATTGGAGGCATAGTTAGGAATGAATATGGCAACATGATTATGGCTTTTGCGGCGAAGGTGGACTGCGACAGCAACAACAAAGCAGAGGCAAAAATGGCTAAGTATGGGATACAATGGTGTGCTCAGAATGGGTTAACTAATTGCCTAATTGAGCTAGATTCTATGATAATTGTGGACATGATAAAGAACAAGGGCACCAACAATCTTAAACTCAAGACTATAATCGAGGATACTGTGCAGATAATGAACAATATGAATTATAGTATTGATCATTGCTTCAGAGAGGCTAACCAAGTGGCATATGGACTAGCCAAATTTGGTGCCATCCATGAAGGAAGCCATATCTTTCAAAACTGGCAGCAAATCCCCAACAACCCCAAAGTAGCTTATCACCTGGACAAAGCTCAATTACCAAGCATGAGAATTAAATATGACAAGGCCAACTTCTTTGTTAGTTAATTAGTTTACTTTTGTACATATTGCTAGTCATGGTGTTGACACTGGTCATCATTCTCAATCTGAGGAACTCAATCTTACAAAATAAAGGCCTCAGACTCATGTTAAAGAGAAAGACTAATGATGCAGTCTTGGGCTGTTTATGGGCTTCTACTTATAGAAGAGTAATGGGCTAAGTATTTTCCTCTCTCATAGGAAGACTCTGGATTCAACTCTTCTGGTTTTTCCTTTATTTTCTTTTGTTTTATATAGAGAATAAAGTTTGTTATAGGACTGACCAATTGTAAATAGGACAGCTGGAGGTTAGTTACAGATTTTAGGTTTCTTCTTTCTAGCATATATAGCAATGCTTGTATAGTTGATTGGATCATCACATTTTTCATTATTCAATATCACAAGAGAAAATTCCCAAAGTTTCTTTCTTTTTCCTACATGGTATCAGAGCCTTAGGAATTTTTTTTCTTTCAGCTTTATTATGTTGAATCTCTACCCTTTCAGTCATGGTTGAAACAACTGATGTGCCGAGCACCGTTGTTTCGACTGGAGCACTCGATGCTTCTCACCCTAACTACCTTCACCCCTTTGATTCTCCCGGAATGATGTTGGTACACTCCCTCTTCGATGGCCAAAGATT
This sequence comes from Solanum piurae, assembly GCA_029582685.1. NCBI lineage: Eukaryota > Viridiplantae > Streptophyta > Magnoliopsida > Solanales > Solanaceae > Solanum > Solanum piurae. The sequence goes on along the minus strand of JAJOOO010013551.1, from coordinate 12,922 downwards.
TGCTGGTTGGAAAAGAGCTATTGTGATTGTTCTTTCTGCCAAAAACAAGTTAAGTTTCATTGATTCTTCTCCTTCTGTGCCTTTTATCACATCTCCTCAGCATTCTGCTTGGAGCATATGCAACAACATGGTAATTTCTTGGATCCTCAACTCTCTTTCGCGAGACATAACTGAATTTGTCTTGTATTATGCTACTACAAAAGAGATCTGGAAGGAATTAGAGGCCAGATTTGGGCAGTGCAATGGAGCACAATTATATCAACTTCAAAAGGAACTCAATGATGTTGTACATGGGCAAATGATATCGCAGGTTACTTCACCAAGGTGAAGAAATTATGGGATGAACTCGATGTTATTAATGTTTCTGATTATTGTGCTTGTGCTTGTACCTGTGAAGAGAAGGCGAAAACTGAAAAATCCCATCAGAATGGTAGACTCATTCAATTTTTAATAGGTCTAAATGAGGCATACTCAGGTGTAAGGAGTAGTATTCTGATGATGGACCATTTGCAAAGTGTGGGTCAGGCTTACTCCTTGCTCATTCAGAATGAAAAACAGCGTGAAGTGCATGTAGTCTCACACCCTGCAAACGTTGCTTTCATGGCAAACTATCAGAAGTTCTAGAGAAGATTCACTCCTCAGAGATCTCCAAATGTGGATGGACGGATCAATCCTAATTTTGACACACCTAAGATAGGGAAGTTTTGCACTCACTGTAAGCTTACTAATCATGAGGTTGCTAACTGTTACAGATTAATTGGATTTCCCCCAAATTTCAAATTCACAAAGTCCAAGAGGAATCCAAGTTTTGGTACCACTGCTGCCTAGGTTGGAACTTCACAACTACCTAATGGTATATCCCCTGGACAATACTTCTCTCTTGAGCAATCCTCACATCTATTCCAGCTAATGCAAGATGCCAAGCCTAGCCAACAAAATGAGCAACAATCAGATGTCAATGTCTTAGCCAATTGTGCTGGTATAATCAAACCCCTTCTCGATCCTACTACGTTTTCTTTATTCACCCATATTGATTCACATTCATGGATTCTTGATTCAGGTGCTTCTGAGCACATGACTTATGAGTCTTCACTTCTTTTTAATCTCACTTCCTTACCCTCTCCTATATATGTTTGCTTGCCTAATTCATATCGATTGAAAGTAACTCACAAGGGCAGTGTTTCTTTACTTCATGATCTTGTTCTTCATAATGTGCTTTATGTGCCTGATTTCAAGTTTAATTTATTGTTCGTTCACAAATTCACTACTCAACTAACTAGTATCTTGATTTTCTCATCCTTTTGTGCTATATTGCAGGCCCCTTCTATGAAGAGGCCAGTGGTTCTTGGTAAAGTCCATGGTGGGCTTTATCTTCTCAACACAACTCCACTTCAGTCCAGCCATGTTCCCTCTTCCACTACTTCTACTCAGGATGATTATTTGGTTGCTAATACTCTTTGTAATGAGTCTGCTTTAGTAGCTAATTCTAGTTCTATTTCAATTCCTTCAAAGCTTTCCGCTAATGATGTAAGCCTCTGGCACAATAGACTGGGGCATTTGCCCATATCTAATATGAAAAATCTTTTTATTTTTCACTCTGTTTGTATTCCTGACTCTATTGTTCCTTGTGATATTTGTTGCAAAGCTCGCCAGGCTAAATTGCCTTTCCAACTTTTCGTCATTTCCTCTAAGTCCATTTTTAATCTTATACATGTGGACACTTGGGGACCCTACAAGGTTTCAACTCACAATGGTTATCGCTATTTTTTAACTATTGTCGATGATTACAGCAGAGCCACTTGGACCTACCTTCTTAAAACCAAAAACAATGCTTTCACCATTATAAAATATTTCATCACCTTAGTGGAAAAACAATTTAATAGTTCTATCAAAATTATCAGGTCTGACAATGCTAAAGAACTTGGTTCAAGTTTGGCAAATTCTGATTTTCTTTCTTCTAAAGGCATACTTCATCAAACCACTTGTGTTGGTACTCCACAACAAAATGGTGTGGTTGAACGAAAGCATAAACACCTTCTTGAAACCTGTCGTGCCCTTTTATTTCAGTCTCATTTACCTTATATCTATTGGGGGGAGTGTCTTCTTACCGCTACTTACTTGATCAATAGGTTTCCATCTAGGGTTCTTGATTCACATACACCTTATGAATTGCTCTTTGGGACAGTCCCTTCTTATGCATCCTTACGAGCTTTTGGATGTCTTTATTATTCCACAACTTTGTCTCATTTTCGTTCCAAACTTGATGCACGGGGTGTTAAATGTGTGTTCATTGGGTATCCTTTCAATAAAAAGGGATATAAGCTACTTAATCTAGAGTCCAACCAGATTTTTGTCTCTAGGAATGTTAAATTCTACGAAAATATCTTTCCTCTCTTTGGTTTCGATACCTCACTTACTCATTCTCCCCTCCTTCCATCTATCCCTGATTTACATGATTTCTCTGATTTGTCTACTTTGCCCATTTCTGTGCTTTCATCTCCTTCCCCTTCTCCTGTTACTACTCCTATCACAGATCATACTCCTCCTATATCTACACAATCTCTACCCTCCAATATATCTACACCTAGAAGATCCTCTAGAATTTCTCATCCTCCTATCTACTTAGCAAATTATTTTTGCCATTCTGTTTACTGCACTGACCTTCACTCTTCTTGTTTCTCTGTTATTCCTACTCCTCCTTCCATACATTTTTCTGCTCTTTCTGCCTCTAATAGGTCTCTCATCTCTTCCACCTCTCCCATCTTTGAACCTACTTCATATTCTCAAGCATGTCATCACCCTTGTTGGCAAGAGGCCATGGGAGCTGAATTTGCTGCTCTTGAGGCTAACCATACTTGGCAGGTTGTTGAACTTCATAATGGTCACAAAGCTTTCCCGTGTAAATGGGTCTACAAGGTTAAGTACCTTGCTGATGGTAGTGTCGATCGATTTAAAACTCGTTTGGTTGTTCGCGGGGATGTTTAAAGAGAGGGGATTGACTATACCGAGACCTTTTCACCTGTGGTCAAGATGACCACTGTTCGATATTTGTTGGTTGTTGCTGTCAAGAAGGATTGGAAAAATTTTCAGCTCGATGTTAATAACGCCTTTCTACATAGTGAATTGCAAGAGGAAGTCTATATGAGATTTCCACCTGGTTTGCCCCCGCCGAGTCCTAATCATGTGTGCAAGCTCACCAAATCCTTATATGGGCTCAAGCAAGCCTCTCGTCAGTGGTATGCCCGTCTTACAGCAGCTCTCACTTTCAAAGGGTACTCTTGTTTATTAAATGACTATTCTCTCTTTTACAAGACATCTGTTTCTGGAATTTGTCTTCTTGCTGTCTACGTCGACGACATTTTCTAACAGGGGATGACCTCACTGAAATTTCTCTCATCAAGCAATTTCTTCATTCGGAGTTTAAGATTAAGGATTTGGGTGCTGCACACTTCTTTCTAGGCATGGAAATGCTCCGAGAACCTCAGGGTCTTATTCTTACAGAGAGGAAATTCACTTTGGATTTGTTGTCTGAGTTTGATTGCCTGAATAAACGCCCTGCAGTATTGCCGCTTGAACCATCCTCCAAACTTCATGTTGATGTGGGTGATCTTCTCCCGGATCCTTCTGTTTATCGTCGCCTCATCGGTAAGCTCAATTATTTGACTCACACCCGACCTGACTTGGCTTTTGCTGTTCAATACTTGAGTCAGTACATGCAGACTCCCCGTGTTTCTCATCTTGCAGCTGCAACTCATTGCCTGCGTTATCTCCTATCCACCACTGGTAATGGTCTTTTATTCTCTCCCGATCCCTCATTCAAGTTGCTTGCTTTTTGTGATTTCGATTGGGGTTCTTGTTCGGAAACTCGACGCTCTGTTAGTGGTTATTTTGTGAGTTTGGGTGGTTCACCGATCTCATGGAAATCAAAGAAACAACCGGTTGTATCTCTCTCTTCCGCTGAGGCGAAGTATCGCTCTATGAGTCGTGTGGTTACAGAAATCACATGGCTGGTGCGTTTGCTTTCAGACCTCACTGTTTCTCCTACCCTTCCAGTGCCTCTTCACTCTGACAGTCAAGCTACTATTCACATTGCTAAAAACCCGGTCTTTCATGAACGCACCAAGCATGTGGAACTCGATTGTCATTTTGTTCGTCAGCAGTTCCTCTCTGGTCTCATTTCTCTGGTTTTTGTCCCTTCTGCCTCTCAGCTTACCGACGTTTTCACCAAGCCTCTTCCAAGTCACCATCATCGCCGCCTCACCTACAAGTTAGGAGTGGTTTCCCACCCCTCCAACTTGGGGGGGGGGGTGTTGACACTGGTCATCATTCTCAATCTGAGGAACTCAATCTTACAGAACAAAGGCCTCAGACTCATGTTAAAGAGAAAGACTAATGATGCAGTCTTGGGCTGTTTATGGGCTTCTACTTATAGAAGAGTGATGGGCCAAGTATTTTTCTCTCTCATAGGAAGACTCTGGATTCAACTCTTTTGGTTTTTCCTTTATTTTCTTTTGTTTTATATAGAGAATAAAGTTTGTTATAGGATTGACCAATTGTAAATAAGACAGCTGGAGGTTAGTTACAGATTTTAGGTTTCTTCTTTCTAGCATATATAGCAATGCTTGTACAGTGGATTGGATCATCACATTTTTCATTATTCAATATCACAAGAGAAAATTCCCAAAGTTTCTTTCTTCTTCCTACACATGGAACTGGCAAATTTTGTTGAGTTCCTTTGAACTCAATGGTGCATCAAGATGTAAGTTTTTGCTGGAAGAAATAAGATGCACATCCATTCATGGATGTAATTTAAAAAAAAAACTAGTTTCGCTTTACTGATATTATATCATATATTGTATTGGTATCATTAAGGTCGGTAATCGTCAATTATATATATACTCTTATATTATCATTGACTAATTAGTAATTTCTGAACAAGAAACCTTAATGATACCATAAATATATATACTCTTATAATATCATAAGTAACATCTGAACAAGAAACCTGATACCACAACAATATACATATACTCTTATAGTATCATTGACTAATGAGTAATTTCTAAACAAAAAACTTTAATGATACCAATATAGTATATATATACTGATTTGATATCAGTTAAGTGAAATTATCAGAATTAATGATATCAATACAGTATATGATACTGATTTAGTATCAGTTAAGCAAAAAATGTTAGTCTTTAAGCTGTAATTATTTATGATGACTATTTCTTGAATTACTTTCAATTTGAATTTGGATATGAATATGTAATTATTTTGAATTTTATGACCTATTTATATGATTTTTCCAAAAAGAAACTCTTAAATTGCAGTATTATGTATGTTCAAAAGCCCATAGCTCGCCACATTCTCCAGTGCCTCATTTGCTGAAACAATTCAAAAATAAACTTACTTAATTACAAATTAAAAAAATCTCCAAAATACTTGAACTACTTCAATAGTACTTTTAACGTAATTTTCAAATAATATGTGATTGTATTAATTTATGTAATACATTTGAAAATTTGAGAGTCGATCAAAGTTCTAATATATATACATTTTTACATAATTATCAAATTTTAAATAATATTATTCCTATGTCCTGTCTTGATTTAAATGTCAAAGGTGAAATTTCAAAAGTTAATCAAATTTTCCATCAATATGTAAAGTTATTAATTATTACTTTATAATTTATAGTACTATTTATTACTCCCTTCATTCCAAAATAAATAAAACGTTCATTAAGAAAAAAAATTAGGACATAAATTGAACACTATTTCCCACTTTTGCTTTTTAGTTATTTTCAAATTATTTTTGAGAATAAAAGTAAAATCATAAATATGAACAATTTATATCTTGAAAGATATAAATGAGGGGAAAAAATAAATAAAAAATTCAATATTTCTCTTGAACTTTAAATAATTAATTTATTTTTAATTATAAAAAAAGACTCAATAATTCGCGTATTTTGAAATAGAGAGAGTATAATTGAAAGCATATTAATTAGGACTTTTTCTTAACCCCACGTGGCTATTAATGAAAATAAAAAATAATAATTGTTCACGTTTTTAGCTTAGACCATCTCCAATCGTAGTCTATTTTAATCTTCATTCTCTATATTTGAAGAGTAAAATAAAGAATGCCCTCTCCAATCACTATTTATTTCGCTTTTTAAATAATATATTATTATTTTTACTATTTTATAATTAACATATTATTTGTCATATAAGACTATTAATTAAATCTCTAAAATTCGCAATTCCTTTTAAATGTAATATAACATTTCTAAAAATATTTTATTATATATATGCTACTTTCATCTTGAATTAATAATATTTTAAATATTTTTTTAATTTTCGTCACATTATAATTTAAATACAAGATAATAATACAATACTACACATAACATAACATAATAATTTGAAAAATCACAACAATAATTTAGTAATATGGTAGGTTGTTTTTAGATTTAACGATATTCGAAAAAGGAATTAGTGTATGGTTTAGAGAAATAGTGGTTGTGATTGTTGATTTGTTTTTGTTTTTTTAATTATTTGTAGTTGTTCTTTAGAAATTTAGAATAAAATATAATTTAATATTAAATAAATTTTTCAAAAAAATTAAATTTTAAATTACACGAAAATTATATAGAATGATTATTTGGAAAAAAGAAAGAAAAAATTTATATTATGAAATAAGAAAATAAAAATAAAATAGAAATATTAATATAATATTTAAAAAAAATTATTTTTTAAAAATGTAAAATAGAGAATTAGGTTCAAGAGAAGCGTTTAGCTTATAGCTTGTTGAAAACATGAACTCGTTTAAGTTACTCAACCACTTTGGCTTCAATTGTTTTTCTTCTCCTATAAACCCTACCTTTCGGCATTTCTCTTCTGGTAAGTGAATTTTGTTATATTCTTCATCGAATATCGTCAATTTCAATTATTCTCATCCTCTGTGTTTTTATCTGCGATCGCCCAATCAGAATGGAATTATTAATTTTTCATGTGCGTCATTCGGCGTTGTTGAAATTGAGAAATGGTTGCAATTTGATTTTTTTTAACTCTCTGTGTGGAATTCAAGCAATCTCGTATGATATTGCTCTAACATGAGTTTTAAATGGAACCTGAGGATTCATATTGCCGACACCAACTTTTGGTAGCATTTAAGCTTAGTTGTTAATGTAGGGTGGGGGTGCTAAAGACTTGTGATCCTTTATGGAATAACTAATTCTGACTGTTAAATGAATCAGAAACAATGAAGGAAATAGAATGCATTTTCAAATTCTATTGTGTAGTTTATTAGGCTCCTTTGCTCTTTGTATTAGGTTAGACATTTTCCATTTATGTTCTTATTCTTATTAATCTCTTAATGGAGGTTGATGGATATTTGCATCTATGACAACTACTCTGTATTCTTGGAGTACCATCTGTTCTGTTTGCTGGATATCTCACACAGCATACTCTGTTGGATCAGGATTCCCTTGGATGCTACACACACTCCTATTCCGTTGTCCTTAAAAAAGTTAGAGCTAGCTGATAGGTATGTTCATCGACACTTCTTTCAATACCAATCGATATTCTGAATATCATCTACCGATACAATATCATTGTTTACAAGAGATTATGCAAACTTTTCAGAAGGCATATTCTTGCCTCATTCCCCTTTTGAATCTTTCTTAACGAGAATAATTATTTCCATGACTTCTTTCTGCTTCCATTCCAGGGATAAGGAATTTATGCGCTTACTCTGTTGATATTGATTAACTATAACTTGGGACAGAAAGTATTGTTTTGTGATTTGGTTCTTATGCAAGATAAATGTAACATTCGAGTACCAAGATATGCCTGCTAAACTAATGTTTGTCGTTCAACTTATGTAACAGATGCCTACTTGCCTGTCTGTGTGGGACTCGCTGCCTCGAAATGCTATGGGGAAGGTGAGTTGTTCCAAACCTTGCTCACCTCCAAACCATAAACAGGCATCAAATCAATAAGTGAAGACCACACATCTTTTTCATAAGCTTTATCGCTTCATAAGTATATATTAGTATCTCAATTTATAATTTGACTGTGGTAAACTAGCATAATTTGGTGCATTTCACCAAGTTTACCTGAGTTTTTTCAGTTGAGTTTGCCTGAGTCTTTCCACTATGGAAGATGATCATCATCATCACTAAGCTCCATCATTCTCTTAGTGATGTCAACATCAGCAGAAGGTCCATATCGCCAGCAACAAGCCACAAAATAAAGCAGATTAAAACCTGTCAATACAGCAAGAAGCCAGTAGTAATACTCATAGTGTCCCTTGTTGATATTGCTTGAAACCCAACTTTCTGTTCCTTCTCCTTTGGTGTACTTATCCACAGCACTCAAAATCACACTTGCTAAAAGACTTGCCACTGCCATTCCCAGTCCTAAAAGAGCAGATGCAATACTTGACATACTCTTTGGGAGCTCCGAATAATAGAACTCTGTGGAGCCGATCGCGCTGAATGCCTCTGCGATCCCATTTAAACAGTTCGGTATAACGAGCCACAATGCTGACATCTCCACCAACCCATGTGAGTTGTTCAAGAGCCCTTCATTGATTGCTCTTCTTCGTCGAACGTGTTCCACAATACCAGAGACTACCATGGATATGCAAGAGACGAATATGCCAATTCCCATTCTGACTATAGGTTTTAGACGAACTGGTCTTCCTTTGATCTTCGATGCCAATGGAAGCATCACTCTGTCATAGAGAAAAACCCAAATTGTTAACGCAATCATCATAAACATCCCAAATGACCCTGCTGGAATTTGGAATCCTTTAGTTAGATGCCTATTCATGGATTGAGCTTGTAGTAGAGGGAATGAACTTTGGCTCAAGTTTATTGATATCATGATCCCCGTCGACCACAATGGCACGACTCTAATGAGGGCTTTTAGCTCCTCAACTTGCTCCACTGTGCAAAGGTTCCATGGATTGGCTGCACCTCCATTTAGCTTAACATCTTCAGGGCTTTTAATGATGCAAGCTTTGTTTAAGAATCTCAATTTATCAGTTGGCACTTGAGGTCCTGAACCATTCTTGTGATGGTAATCAGAGTTCTGATTGGGGTAGCGGAGTTTCCTATTCTTGCAGGCAACGACAAGTACTTGTATAAAGCTGGCAAACACGTTTGAGCGAACCTTTGGTTTGATATAAAACGGAGAAGCAAGGAAGAAAAACAGCGCGGATAAAAACATGAGGATTGCAGGAACTCCAAAACCTATTTTCCACCCCAGTCTGTCTTGAAGGTAAACGATACCTGTCAGGGCAATCAGAACAGAGACTATGGATGAAGTATAATACCAGGCAAAGAAGCTCTCCAACACTGTATGCTTGTTGGGATTACTACCTCCCTTGTCAAACTGGTTAGCACCAAAGGCTAAAGAACACGGTCTTATACCTCCAGCACCAATTGACATGAGCAGAAACGAGAAAACCAAGAGCATGTATTGTGATGTCGTTGTAGATTTACAAGCCTGTCCTGATTGATTGCAAGGCGGAGGCCTTGCTTTCGGAATCATTGCTGTTAACCACAGCACTACTGTTCCCTGCAACAAGAGGGCATTGAAGGTGTTAAAAGTAGGTAAGTTAACTGCAATCCTCTTATTTTATGGGAATAGCCACATATACTGTATAGTTAACAGGTCCAACTGAACCTATTTTTCGGGTGCACACTCGCAAAAAATCACTAAAATTACAACAAATATTTACTATTGCGCAAGCTTCCGTGGTTGATTTTTCAGTGACCTATAGATCATACAGATCACACAGACAAAGACAAGAAATTGGTGACCTCGACCGGAACGAGAAGAAGAAGATCGAAAACTATAAAACACGAATTAGCAACATATTAGTTTTAAGTTAAAAGTTATATACCAGGAAACTGAAGATGGAACCAAGGCCAATAGTAAGGAATCGACCTAGATATGAATCAGCAACAACAGCTCCAACAATAGGCAAAAAATTGGTAGCAGCTGACCAGAAAAACAGAAGATTTTGAGTTGTAGTAATGTCCATCCTGTATTCTCTCATCAAATAAAATGTCATATTTGGTAAAAGCCCATAGCTCGCCACATTCTCCAGTGCCTCATTTGCTGAAATGATTCAAAATAAACTTAATTATAAAACATAACAAAAAAATCCCCAAAATATTTGAAACTACTCCAGTACCTATGATAAAAGGCATGGTAATTAGTCCACCCTTCTTTCTACTTTTAATTGGAATCAGAGAAAAAGTTTGCCTCTCTGAATCCTCCATTTTAGATCCTCGGTTTAGAGGAAGAAACTCTGCCATTTCTTGCTCCATCTCCTCACTTACTAGAGGTTATTAATCAGAGGAATTGGGGATGAATGGAGAAGTAAAACTATGAAAAACGCAAAGTCAAAATGGAAAAAAAGACGAAAAAATCGAAGACTGCTGAATCTACAGACACAGAATAATGATGGGGAAGTGGATGCAGCTGCTGATTGGCAAATGCAAGAAAAAAGCATGACTCATCATCACATATTTCTATATCCCTTCCCATTTTTTTTATATATATATATTATAATTTGTACCATTGACCACAATAGACAGGCTGCAGAAAGAGGATTTTGCTTGTGATTCCTATTTCCGCGTGTTAAGGTTTTCTTCTTATTTTTTTCTCATTTATATTCGTATTGAAGTTTGACTTTCTAATTTTTAGTACAACACAAAATTTAAATTTGAAGGCTTTTCTAATCCTATCCTCTATTTTACTCTTCAAATATAAAGTTTTTTATTTTTTCAGGCAATCAACTCCAACTCAATTCTCTATTTTACTCTCTAAAAAGAAATATTTTTTTCTCTCTCCTCAATTATGTTATTATTTCTATTTCATTCTTATTTTCTTATTTCATAATATAATTTTTTTTTATTTTTTTTCAAATAATCACTTTGTATAATTTAGATGTAATATAAATTTTATTTTTTCAATTTTTTTATTTAATTTAAAATTTTATTTTTATTCTAAATTTGTAAATAACATAAATTACAAATAAATATTATATAATATACAAATTAGTGGACATAAATTAGAACCAAAATTATTGTGATAAATTATTATGTTATGTATTGTGTTATCTCGCATTTAAATTATTATATTATATATTATATTTTCAAATTAAAACTTTTATCTTATCATTTTAATTTTGTGCATTCATCATAGTTAGAGGCTGTCAAATGGGTTTGTCCCGCTAGGCCGGCCCAACCCAACCATTGAATTAAATGGGGTTGGGTTCAATTTTTTTAGCCTATTTAGGAACGAGATTTTTTAGCCCAACCTCATTTGACTCGCTGGGCTCATAGGCCCAACCCGCAAGCCTCAGAGGGCAACCCGTGGGTTGTGAATTTTAAAAATATTTATTATATATATTTTAAGTAGTGTTTTATTTGTTAAGATTTTGTCAATAAATATTTTTAAAATACCAATATAAAATCAAGACTATATTTTTTTACATATCTTTTACATTTTAGGGCCATTAACTCACTAAATTTTCTTATTAGCCCAGGTTCATTACTTCATTATAACTATGAATCTTTGACATCTTTTACTTTTATTTTTATGCCTAATTTTTCACTTCTTCTTTATTGTCTTGATTATGAAAATAATGATCATATAATATTTTTTTGCTTGGATGAATCTTATGAATGTTGTATCTTGACTATTATGTATTTGTTTTTGTAAATATTCACTGAATGATGTGTAATTTATGTATGTATTGATGTCGTGTCAATCGGACATCAACGTTCATATCCTTTCTAAAAGGAAAATGTTGTCCATTTTTTTGTTGAAGGGTCAACCCGTGGCCCGCTTAGGGCTGAGTTGGGCTGTAATTTTATCGACCCTTTAATTAAAAGGGACAACCCGTCCCAATCCATTTAACTCTCTAGCCCGTTAGGGTTGAATTGGGTTAGGTTGGGTCAGCCCATTTTGACAGCTCTAATCGTAGTGACAACTAATAAATAATAATATCAAATCATATTAAAGTGACAAAAAAAATTTAAAAAATATAATATTATTAATTTGAGATAAAAATAGTATATATTAAATAATATATTTTAAAAATATTATATTATATTTAAAAATAATTACGTATAATAAATATTTAATTAATGGTCTTATATGAAAAATAATGTGTTAATTATAAAATAATAATAAAATAATTAAAAAGTGAAACAGAGAATTGAATAGTAGTTCTCCAAATTTAGAGAACTACTATTCAACTCTCTATAAATGGAGAATAAGACCATCTCCAACCCACCTCTATTTTACTCTCCATTCTCTATATTTGGAGAGTAAAATAGAGAATGGGCACTCCAACCCATATCTAAATTACCCTCTATTCTTCAAATTTAGAGAGTTGAAGAGTAGTTCTCCAAATTTGGAGAACTACTATTCACACTCTCTATTTCACTTTTTCATTATTTTATTATTATTTCTATTACTTTTTAATTAACATATTATTTTGCATATAATTCCATTAATTAAATATCTAATATTCATAATTCCTTTTTAAATGTAATATAATATTTTTTTAAAATATTATTTAATATATACTATTTTAATTTCAAATTAATAGTATTTTTTTTTCTAATTTTCGTGAATAATAAATTTTGTTTTGTTATTAATTTTCATTATAAAGAATACGCAAAATTAAAATGGCAAGATGAACAAATTTAATTTAAAAATACAATACATGATATGATAATTTAAATACAAGATAACTATACAATACATAACATAATAATTTAAATACAAGATAACAATTCAATATAATTAATAACATAATAATTTAAATACAAGATAAAATACAATACATAACATAATAATTAATTGATCACAACAATAATTTAGAAATTCGGTAG
>JAJOOO010013549.1:0-24819 GCA_029582685.1 Solanum piurae | reverse complement strand
ATATATAAATTAATAAATAAATAAACTTTGATGAATGAAGTTAGAATGAAAATGGTGGGAAGAGGTGAATGTAAATGTTTTACAACAAGGGGCCAATGGGTCCAAGAAAAGGAGCTTAAGGAGGAGGTTATTGAAAGAAGGTCCAAAAATGAAGTTTGTTGTGCATTAAAGCGCTTGGGAATGCAGTCACTATTTATATCTAAAAAATTGCTCCTACCGGTCTCCTAGCCTGCATTACAACCCTTAAAAGACCTAATTGATCTTGAACTTTCGTATTCTCAAAAGTAGTAAGGCAGTACACTAAGGGCAAGCCTATGGTTCGTTGGTTGTGGCATATGAATTCTTTTGAGAGTGTGAGCGAAATTGCTTCCCGCACCCATTTTTGTATGAGAATGTTATGTGTGAGTAAATCAGGGTGTTCATTTGTGGTGAGGGCACATGTTTAATGAGGTCTGACCACTGATATATCTATGGATCCAAAAGTTGTGCATGAGTTTGTTGCGTTATAATAGTCTATTCTTGAGGCTAGATGGTCTTGCGCGAGTCGTCCTAATGAATGCATAGTATTTGTCAGGTTGTGTGAAGCTATGATAGTTGTTGTTGCTAAAGTTGAAATGCCATTTAGGGAAGTGTAGTAGAGTCGTCGTAAGTTTGAAAGTGTGGAAGTGTTTGAGGATGAACAAAGTTGTAAGTGTGGGGTGGTGATTTTGAGCGTATTTATGCGCCTAATAACCAATTTATCCCATATATATAGCGCAGTTGAGAGCATTTTTCGTTGTCAGAATTAAGTTTTAAGAGTCTTTTGATGTCGCTTCTTCTAACCAATATGATTAGATGTTTCACGTTGAAAAGCAAAGAAGAAAGAGCCAAAATAGGGCACCTGGTCAGAGGTCGGAAAATAAAAGATGAAGTCACAGAGAAAAAGGGCCAAGAAGCTGGAGAATACATTTCGAGGGAGCATCTCTGCATCACGGAGCTAATACGCTTATGTAGAAAAGGAATTCCACTTAACAGTGGAGTGCGCGATGGGAGAGCGTCGCGGAGAGATTTCATCTGTGTGCAACTATAGGCGAGGGAATAGGTCCGCGTCGCGGACCTGGACACCAGAAATTGGCCATGTGTGTTATTTTTATCATTATCAACTTTGAAAAGATGGGAGCACATTATTTTGGGCGATTTGGCTAACACCTTCTAGGGTTTTTCTTCTACTCTTTCATTTTTGGTAAACCCTCGTATGATCCTCAAATATTATTTGATAATATTTTGTGTTATGAGTAGCTAAAGTCCCTTATTCTAGGGTTGTAGCTACGGTTAATGGTTTAATACAAATTGTTTCTAGTACAAGAAGGGTTATCTTATGATTTGTGCTTGCATTCTTGTTTAACTATTTTAATGCATGAACAACATTAAAATAAACTCGTTGTCTGCTCTTGAACTTGGAAGATGAATAGAGGGATAGACCAAAGAATGTGGGAAGTGTGTTCATTCTATGGTAAAGTCTAGAATATTTCGTATATAGGATAGTCTTATACTTATATACCACGCTTGGTTAATATGCAAGATGAATGCTTAATGCTCCGTCATTGGTTCATGCCTAACCCTGCTTAATGATGTAGTTAGGCTGTCAATGGTGGTAGGCGATAAGAAGTCGGGAGATCATGATCGTAAAATGAACCTTGCAAATCCATAATGAGGTTATCCCATCGAATGCTAGGATAAATAAATATTATACCAGAGATCGATCTATGCTACAACCCTGGAACACCTTTTTGAATTGTGAAATTTTCTTGTTTGAAACCTTTTAATTAAAGTAATTAATTTTTGATAGTGTCTAATTAGTAGTTATAAACGAATTTCTAAAATTTTTTGTCACCCTAGTAAATTTAGTTTAGACATAAGAGAATTGTTATTTGTTAATTTGAAGTCCTTTGGGTTCGATAATCCCGCTCGAAAAGTCATTGTACTACTTGAGTGACCACGTGCACTTGCGTGTGCTTTTGGGCGCAACAGTATACCTAGGTATGTGAAGTATGTGAAGTATGTGAAAGAGATCGTAGCAAACAAAAGAAGGCTAACAGAGTATGATACTATGGCACTTACTGTAGAGTGCAGCTCCAGAATTCAGAACAAGCTGCTCATTAAACTAAAAGATTCGAGTAGTTTTATTGTGCAGATTACTATAGGGCAAAGCATCCATGCTCGAGGGTTGTGTGATCTAGGAGCGAGTATAAACTTGATGCTAACTTCTCTGTACAAAAAGCTGGGGTTGGGTAGTCCTAAACCAACTACCATAATTTTGCAGTTGGCGGATAGATCTGTAGCTAGACCTGAGGGTGTTATGGAAGATGTGTTAGTATAAGTGGGATCTCTGATTTTCCTAGTAGACTTTGTAGTATTGAATTTTGAGCCTGATCATGAGATCCCTTTCATCTTAGGATGACCTTTCTTAGCGACTGGTAGGGAAATGATAGATGTAGCAGATGGGCAGCTTACTATGAGAGCTCATGATAAAGTGGAGGTGTTTGATGTATACAAAGCATTAAAATTACCAGTTTTGTATGAGGAGTTTTCTGCCATAACCGTAATAGATCTTGAGGCAGAAGCTAAATATATTGCAGCTAAGGATCCTCTAGAGCAAGTGTTGGTGGGTGATGACATATATGGGGATGCTGAGGCACATGAAATGGTGCAATTCCTTGATGTGTAACTTATGGTTACCTCTGGAGAGCGCTGAGAGCCTCTATATAGGGTGTTGGGTCCTCTACCTAAACCCGTCATTGAATAAGCACCCAAGCTGGAGTTGAAAAAACTGCCAGACCACCTCAGGTATGCATTTTTGGGTTAAGATGAAACTTTATCGGTTATTTTGTCTGCAGCATTATCTGATGAACAGGTGGAAGCCGCACTACTCATTCTGAAGAGGTGGAAAGCAGCTCTGGGTGGCAAATGTCTGACTTTCATGGTATTAGTCCCGCACTGTGTATGCACAAAATATACATGGAAGAAGGGTACAAGGCAAGTGCACAACATTAGCGGAGACTAAATCCATTGATGAAGGATGTTGTCAGAAAAGAAGTCATCAAATGTTTCGATGCAGGGATTGTGTACCCAATATCTTACAGTAAATGGGTAAGACCAGTGCAGTGTGTGCCTAAGAAGGGCAGAATGACAGTTGTGACCAATGAGAAAAATAAGTTGATCCCAACAAGAACAGTGATTGGGTGGAGGATATGCATGGACTACAGAAAACTCAATGAAGCCACCAGGAAGGACCACTATCTAGTACCGTTCATTGATCAAATGTTAGACAGGTTGGCTGGCCAAGAGTATTACTGTTTCCTTGATGGTTATTCAGTGTATAATTAGATCCTCATTGCACCTGAGGATCAAGAGAAGACGACATTCACTTGCCCATATGGCACGTATGCATTCAAACGCATGCCATTCGGCTTGTGCAATGCCCCAACCACATTTCAAAGATGTATAATGGCAATCTTCCATGATATGGTGGAAGATTTTGTTGAAGTATTCATGGATGATTTCTCAGTGTTTGGTGAGTCGTTCGAACTTTATTTATCTAATCTCGACAGAGTTCTTGCTAGGTGTGAGGAGACCAATTTGGTGCTGAACTGGGAGAAATGTCACTTTCTGGTCAGAGAAGGAATTGTGTTGGGGCACAAGATCTGCAAGAGTGGGCTAGAAGTAGACAAAGAGAAGGTGGAAGTGATTGAGAAGTTGCCACCACCAATATCAGTGAAGGGATTGCGAAGCTTCCTGGGATATGCTGGTTTTTACAGGAGGTTCATCAAGGACTTCTCTAAAACTGCAAGGCCTATGTGCAGCTTATTATAGAAAGAGATAAAATTTGTGTTTGATGAAAAATGTTTACAGGCTTTTGAGATGCTGAAACAGAAATTGATTGAGGCTCCTATTTTTATTTCTCCAAATTGGGAGCTTCCATTCGAGCTTATGTGTGATGCTAGTGATATAGCAGTTGGGGTAGTACTTGGGCAGAGAAAGGACAAGGTGTTTCATTTCATATACTATGCGAGCAAAACACTTGTCGAAGCCCAATCGAACTACAAAGTTACTGAGAAAGAGATGTTGGCATTGGTGTTCACATTTGACAAGTTCAAGTCAAACTTGGTAGGAACAAAAGTGATAGTCTACACTAATCATGTGGTCATTCGGTACTTGTTCAACAAGAAGGATGTCAAACCTAGGCTGAGTAGGTGTATCTTGTTGCTGCAAGAGTTTGACCTCGAAATAAGAGATAGGAATGGAACTGAGAACCAAATAGTTGATCATTTGTCTTGACTAGAGGATTCATCTCATGTGAAAAATGAAGGGCAGATTCGTGAAGAGTTTCCTGATGAGCAGTTGTTGGCTTTGGACATTGCTCAGGTGCCTTGGTATGCGGACATTGTGAATTTTCTAGTAAGTGGTTTATTTCCACCTGGGGCATCAACACATCACAAGCAGAGGTTAAAGTATGATGCACACTTCTATATATGGGATGAGCCCTATTTGTTCAAGCAGGGTCCAGATCAGATGTGAGAAGGTGTATAGCTGAGCAGGAGGCGACACAAGTATTGGAGAGTTGCCACGCGTCGCCATATGGTGGACATCATAGAGGTGAAAGAATTGTGCGTAAGGTATTGCAATCTGGTTTCTTTTGGCCTACCTTATTTAAAGATGCAGCTTTGTTTGTGAAAGGTTGTGATCAGTGTCAGAGGATGGGCACCATTTCGAAGAGGCATGAGATGTCATTGAACAACATACTAGAGGTGGAGATCTTTGAAGTGTGGAGGATAGACTTATGGGACCATTCCCATCGTCCCTTGGTAATCAATGCATTCTAGTCGTTGTGGACTACGTGTATAAGTTGGTGGAGCTTGTTATATTGCCAACAAATGATGCCAAAGTGGTTGTCAAGTTCATCCGAAAGCACATATTCACCAGGTTTGGAACGCCAAGGGCGATAATCAGTGATGGAGGTAAGCACTTTATCAATAACTCAGTTCATAGTCTGTTAGCGAAGTATGGGGTAAGGCACAAGGTGGCTACAACATATCATCCCCAAACTAGCGGGCATGTAGAGGTATCAAGCAGGGAGGTCAAGCAGATCCTCCAAAAGACTGTGAATGCTCAAAAAAGAGATTAGGCTAACAAGTTAGATGATGCCTTATGGGCATATCAAACTGCTTACCAACTGAGTTAGAGCACAACGCATATTGGGCGATCAAGAAGATGAATCTAATGTTGATTAGCAAGCAGAAAGAGGATCACACAGCTCTACGAGCGAGAAAAGTTTAGTCTTCACGCCTATGAAAATGCAAAGTTGTATAAAGAGAAGACCAAGAGGTGGCATGACAAGCATATTGTGTCACGCACCTTTGAGACTGGTCAGTTAGTATTACTTTTCAATTCTAGATTGAAGTTGTTCCCAGGGAAGCTTCGGTCTAAGTGGAGTGGTTCGTTTGAGGTGGTGAAGATGACTCAACATGGTGCTGTAAAATTGCAAAACAAGGATAATAGTTCTACTTTCCTTGAAAATGGTCAACGGGTCAAGCACAACTTCGGTAAGCATGTCGATCGTGAGCTTGAACCGCTCACATTGAATGACGAATGAGTCATGAGATGGGTCGTGCCACGACGATAAATCAGGCGCTACACGGGAGGCAACCCATGAACCATTGTAATAGTTAGGATTTATTTGGTTATTTTAGTTCTTGGGAATTAGTAAAAAAAAAAGATATATCAAGAAAAATACAAAAAAATGTGTCGTGCCACGACCAAAACTAAGGCGCTGGATGGGAGGCAACCCATCATGTTTTCTTTTTACTAATGGGTGTTGAGCTGAAAATGTGCAGGAAGAAGAAGTTTCTCCCAAGGCAACTCCGTGCAGGGACCGCGTTGCAGAGAGGGCCCCTAAATTTGGTTTCGATGGGACTTTGTTTCTACGCCAAGAAATAAGCTACTCCGTGTTAGCCCCACATCGCAAAGTAAGGGTAAAAATTGACCTCGCGTGGAATTAAATTTCCAAAACCCTCCGTGGAGACCCCGCATCGCGCCCCAGGTGAGTAATTTTTGTTTTTCATTAAATAACCAGGTTTTACCTGGTTTCTTTGGAAATTACCCGACCCCAACCCTTTTAACCCCGATTTCTCCCCCTAATTTGCCCATCATTTCCCCCTTTTCACTACATTCACCACGATTTTCTCCCTTCCCTTCACCCCTGCGATTTCTTCAAGTCATTCTGTGTCGCGCAGCTACACCCTCCTTGCTCTTCTCTGTTTTTCATCAACTCCGCGTCACCAGGTATGCGCTTATGCTTTACTCTTGCGATTTTAGGCGTGTGTGTTGCTATGGGTTGAGGTTTTCTCTTATTGTGGGGGTTTAGAAGTGAATTTTCCACTTGTCATGTTGTGTATGTTGTTGTTGTTTGTGGTATTTTCAAATTCTTGAGTAGATACACTTTGAATCACTTGTATGTGGATTGTGGGTTCATCTGTGGATGGTGATTGGTGAACATTGTGGGTGTGGGTTAAAGTTGGTGAAATTGTTGGGTGTTGTCTGTGGGTTATGCTTGAGTTTTGTGCTATTATGATGGTTGTCTGATTGGGTCTGTGATCCATAAATTGGATAATGTGGCCAATGGTTATCGTGTGAATTCTTCAGTAGCACTACAAATTATATGCCTATAGTTTCAAATTCTTGAGTAAACATTATTATGCCAATGAATGCATAAATGGTAAGTGTTGCTAGGCGATAGGGATGGGTTCTGGTGTGTATTCAGGGATCTATATTAGTTGTGTGAAGTCTTGAGTAACACTACTTAATTGTTGCGTGGTTGTAACTTATATTGTGATGCTTATCCGGTTTGAGGAACGTGACAATTAGTGAGTATGTTGTTGGTCATTTTTGGGAAGTCTGAGTACCGCAGATGAGACTGCATTAAATTAAGTATGGGGTGGTGTGCGCACACCACCCATATTTTTATCATTTTTTTACCGTCATATGGTCTGAACTTTGGTATATTTTGCAGGTCACCATGTCTAGCTCACAAAGACCCGGCAAGGAAGTGGCCACGTCAAGCAATAGGAAATGTGTCTAGAGTGGGAATGTCCCACCCTCACCTGCACTTCCCAGGGGTCAAACTAGGCGATTTGGGGTGAAGGTTGTCACCAAAGAAGGAAAGGCTTGGTATAAGAAGCACACTGAGGCCACCTATTTTTCTGATGTCTATGTTGACGGGGACAGTCTTGCACGTGAGTTACCCCAGATCCGGAGGTAAATTAGGGAGCTTGGCATGGAGTTCATCTTTGCTGACCCGGACGAGTGCAACTTGCACATGGTCCGGGAGTTTTACGCCAACTGGGCGCCCGAGGTGCGGTCCCACTTTGTGACGGTCCGTGGTAGGAATGTAACCATCACTCCCATATGTATTAATGATATATTGGGTACACCGCAGGACACCGACCCACTAGTGTTGACAGGGATGAACATACGCCCTCCATACCAGGCCATCCGACATATGTTATGCGAGCCACAGTCCATGGCTCAATGGACTAAGCACAGTGGGAAGAGATATCATAAAATCTCTTCCATACACTCACATGTTGCGGGAGACACTTGTTTGGCTGAAGGTGGTGATGAACTGTCTAATCCCGGGCCTACATTACACTGATATCACGCATGAACGGGTGTGCCTGGTTTATGGTTTGATGATTGACATGGAGATGAACATAGGAGCCATCATAAAATCTTCGATGCGGAAAGCCCGGGTTCACAAAGGGCACAGGTATGCATTTGGTGATCTGATTACCAAAATGTGTCGTGTTGCAGGTGTCCCTAAGGAGAATGTAGATTACATGGCACCACTTTATCCAGCACCGGTGGACATCAGTCGCACCAAGGGGCCTGACACTAACTTCGGCCCTACACTCACCACCGTAGAGCGCCACAGGAGAGATGAGTTGATCATGGCTAGGATGTGGAGTCCGATTTGGACGAGGATATAGACCCCATACAGGCCGGGGATGAGGCCGCTGGCGGTGATATGGTGGAAGATTGATCATGGAGTTTTTTCTTTCACCTTACCTTTCGAACTTTGTTGAGATTTTGAAATGCACTGGGGACAGTGCTATTGTATACATATGGGGTGAGGGTGAAAAACATATATGATCTATACATATATTGTGTTGAACATTGTTTTCTATTTTGTTTGATTTTGGGTTCCTTGGTAGTTATTTTTGGTTCTTTAGCCAAGGATAGTCCCTTTGAATCGTACAAAAATACAAAAAGATTTTTTTTATAGGATTGAGGATGTAGTCATAAATTGAGTCAAGCTGCCCAATGATAGATTGATGACGACCGTCTTAAGGGAAATTTCATCATTAAGTCTTAGGTTTGGTTGTGCTGAAGCTGAAAATCTCTGAAGGGAGTATGTATGAAAAGCATGGTTGAAATTGATGTATGAATGCAATTGAATTATTTTATATGATTTGAATGTGCAACTTAAGCTTAATCTGAACCTTATGTGTGACATGATTGTGTGTTGTGATTGATCCATTCTGAATACAACTTCTGCCAGGAGCGGTGAGTTTTGTATGATATCCATGATTGCATCTGAGTCTAGAACTTGCCCAGGTTGTTATTGAAGCGAAATACAAGTGGTATTATGTTTGAAAGGTGATAACAGGCTTTTTTTGAATTGTTTTAAATTTGAGCTTGTTCATAAAAGAATATCCCTATTCTAGCCCAATTGAGCTTTTTAGCCTTGATTTTGTTCTAACCCACATAATAAGCCGAATCCCTTTTATTGATACCGTTGTTTTGATCCCAACCCCTAATGCACTATGTTAGGAAGAAAGGTAAAAACAGCGGAAATAGTAGATAGGGTGGAAATGCGTAGTTGTTGGGGAAGAATAAAAGAGAAGGTAATTGATACCCCATGTGTGTGAATCTGAGATTGGCCTTGGTCCTCAGGACATCGTGCACTTCAACTACAAGAAACCCAAGTTGAAGGTGGCTAATTTAGTGAATACCTTGATGATGGCCCTGGCCCTAAAAAGGAAAATGTGCACCTTAACTCAAGAGAAATCTCTAAGTCAAGGGTGGCTATTGTTGAGTGTAAAAAAAAAAAAAGGAAATAAAGGGGCAAGTAAGCAATAAGGCAATGTTAGTAACACTAGTGAAATCTTATGAAGAAGAAGGGGGCTAATGAAAAGAAAAAGTTGTGAATGTAAGAAGAGAGCTAAATATGGTGCATTAGGGAGGACGAGTCACTAATCGCATCTAAATGAATTCACCCCTACCTTAACCCTACAACCCAACCAAACCAAGTCCTCTTTGATTTTAAGCAATTTACACTTTATTAGTAGAGATGTACATAATGGGCAAGTTTATGGTCCTCAGTGCATGCATATGTGATGTTGATTACTGAGTGAGAGTGCATATTGTATGCAAAGTCCTTAAATTATATTCAAATGGTTAACTCGAGTGTATGGACTATTCCTTGGAGTGAGGGAACTTCTTGTATGAAGGATAGGTGATAGGTAATGGTGCATATGTCGTGAATACGTTGGTTGCAAAAAGTTGTCCAGTCATCTACATGAGTTATGCATATTATAAACGAAAGCATGCTGGTGTGAATTGTGAACAGATCCATGGAAGTTAGTAGTGGATGCACAAACCAATATAGTGAGTCTAGGACTAGGAGTTGTTAGTAACTGTTCGAGGACGAACAAAGCTTGTAAGTGTGGGGTAGTGATCTTAGGCATATTTATATGTCTAGAATGCTAATTATGCCCGCATTTACGCCTAGTTTGAATTCAAAATGTATTTGTTTATAGTCGTATAGAGTCTTTTAGTTGTTTATGAGCTAACCAACATGATTAGTTGTGTAGCTGAGCTTAATTGGAGAAATGAGCGCAACAAGAGAGCAAGGAAGAAGCTGGAGGAAAAGCCACTAAGGCAGTTATGTATCCTCTCTGCGTCGCGGAGCGGAGCTATAATTTGGCTTACGAAATTATGAATTGAGGCAGAACCCTCCGTGTAGCTAGCGCGTCACGGAGAAAAGTCCCAGGTTTTATTCGAAGAAGCAATCGCGAGGCAGAATACTCCGTGGAGTGCCCGCATCGCGAAAGAGGCCAAAGTGCCTAGAATTAGAATTTGGAAGTCCCTCCGTGTCGCGCCTTGAAGTATCATATTTGGTTGTTTCGACTTTTAATATAAATAGGTCATTATTTTATTTTATTGAGCATTCTTTTTCTGGGTTTTGAAGAACGACGACTTTGGAGTACGTTTTCTGTAGTTTTTAGGATTATTTCTTAAACTCTTTTCCTTTCAATCGTTTGATGATTCATAACCATTGTATGATTGATTATTGGACTATGAGTTGCTAAATACCCTAGTTCTAGGGTTGTGGCTAGAGGATGATTGTAATTGATTGAGTTGTTTTTTTTGGGTTGATTATTGACTATCACATGAATCTTTCTTATGTTCTTATTTTCTGTATTTCATGATTGATCACTATAGAAATAAATTTATTGTCTGAATTTAACTCGAGAGAGGAATAAGAGGATAGAACGTGGGGCATAAGGAGCTTGTTGAACTCTAAATATCTATGGTAGATTCGTTTCTAAGTTAGGGATATACCTAGAGACCTTGCTTGGGTCACCATACAGGAAGATAACTTAATGCTCGGTAGGTAATCATTTTATCCCCGCTCAACGATGTAGTTAGGGTGTTATCTATCGTAGGCGATTAGAGGTCGGGAGACCATGATTATACATCTAACCCTGTGATTCATTGATTTGATAGTTAATAATTACCCATATAAATGATATTGATTGTATGAATCATGATAGCAGTTGCAGCCCTGGACCTTTCCCAAATCATTGTTTGAAACCCATGAAACTGAATCGTGTTAGTTACATTTTGTTTTAAAATTTAGAAATAGAAATAAACAACTCTTTAAATTTGGAAATACATTTGTGGTTAACTGAAAACTAGAGAAATTGATAGTTTTTAAGTGTAAGTCCCTGTGGGTACGATATCCGACTCGCAAAAAGAGCCATTTCATTACTTGTACGATCACGTGCACTTGCGTGTGCGATTAGACCGCAACAGATTGCATAACTTATGTGCCCCACCATTTGGAAGGAATGCTGAAAATGACTTCTTGTGTGCTATTCCTTCCATACCTTTGTTGTGAGTATTTCTACATCTTATCCACTTTTTATTTTCTCATTGTAGATGCATCTCCTTTATTTTTTTATTTTTTTTTTCATTTTATATCGATTTTCCAACTAAACATATTTAATTCTCAAAAAAAATCTGCACTATATACACTTGAATCTTTTTTGGTACTTTTATTCAAAGCTTTTCGTATTTCCATAAGACACATATTTGGAGTGTTCGGTGGAGGAAAAAAGTTTATTCTTTAATTTCTATGTACTATCCAATAGAGCTAGAAGCACAAATAGTTGGAGGTTGACTTGATACATATAATAGAGAATTGGTTGATTACAATTTTTTCTTTCTAAGGGAACATACTGCAAGATTGATTAGTGAGTGTGACTAGTTGGTATTTAATTGTGAGTTTTATAGTGTACACAAACTGCCTTCAACTTTGTCTTAAAAACCCACCGTAATCCAACTATGTTCATTTGAGGATATTTGAAGCACAAGGCATGCTTCTCTTAGTGCATGGTAGCGAGCCATTGTGGTTTGGACAAGGCAGATTCTATGTCTTGGATTCAGTAATGTCAGAGAGTAATGAGGAAGCTGGCGAAAGCAATTAAAAAGAGGGATTGGATAAGGTCGTGAATTTTGCTCGAATGACCATACATTAGGTATTAAAGTGGCTAGTCGGGAGAAGGCAAATGGGCGAGGATCGTGTAATTGGTTATTATTATGGATTGATGGGAGTGTTATGTAATGAAGAGGAGACGTGAGGAGTCCCACATGAAGGTGTATAAATTTGTTAGTCGTAAACTTAATTTCAAGGAGGTTTAAAGATGTAAAGAAGTGGGTAACGGTTAAGGGCTTGGTGGAAATGAGGGGTAGTTTAGAAAAGTTTCACGTGAATCAACAACTAAATGAGGTAGAGTACCATGATTATTAGATGTAGCTGGTCAGTGTGTTGCAATACGAGTCTATGGTGACATAGCAATGTCCGGGTGATGTGGCTCAACAAGTTCATTATGGAAAATAGTTAACTATCATTCAATTTTTTCATCAATTATCTTGATAAAATATGTCACGACCCGAGTCTACACCCTGGACGTGGCCGGCACTCAAGAACCAATGTTGGTCCCCAAGCTAACCCTCATCATGGCTGACTACAAGCGGAAGACTAACTTAAGCATGCAAAAGCTTAAAACTGAATAAAATTCAATAAACTCAACTTTTCAAACTTTAACTCAAATGAACAACTTAAAATAAAAATAATATATTCAACTTGCCATAAAATAAGCAACTTAAGTATTTAAAACATTTAATAAAATAAATGAATAATACATACTTCTCAACTATACTGACTATCTAGGAAGCATCTAACTGATAAAGATGGAAGACGGGACAAGACCCACGACAGCCTGACTAAACTGAAAAGTAAATGAAATCCTCCGGAAACAAGGAGGCTCACCATAGCTAACTCGAACTCCCAGATGTATCAACGAATCTCTTGTTGATGATCCCGAATACCTGTGTCTGCATCATGAAAAGATGTAGGCCAAATGGCTCAGTACGTGGAATGTACGAGCATGTAAGGGAAATTCTAAAACATAAACATAAGCTTGAAACTTGATAAAAAAGGAAACATACTTACCTCTTCTCAAACTTACTCAACTCAAGGAATACTCAATGATACTCAAAATTACTCAACTTACTCAACTCAAAAGTACTCAAGGATAAGATACTCAACTCCGAGATTAGATACTCAACTCAAAGATATGATATTCGACTCTGGGTACTCAACTCAATATAAAGCAACAATACACATGCAATTTATGAAAAGCTTTATAAAACAATAAAAACAACTTAGTTCGTTAAAGAAAATGCAGTAACAAACCCAATTTTACTTATATAATAAAGTAATATAATTTATGTGCAAGATTCTCTAACCGACAACCACCACTATGTGCCTAAGTGGTGATACAACGTTTTACCTCACGCTACCAAGAATCGTCATATACCTTGCCAGGGGTATAAAACCTAACTCACTAAGTGGATCCACTAGTCTATGCTAAAAGCATCTTAAGGAGTCATCTAAAAAGTATGATCCTTTACTACCCATGATGGTTACATGGTTTATGGAGATGAGAGTTATCTGAACTCAAACTCGCCCCCATATCGGTGCTCAATACTACTCCCAAAATATATTTAGCTCGTATATTTGTAAAAAAACAAAACTCTTTCTTTAGTTTGAGATAATTACTCAAAAACTTAGCTTAAAAGCTCTCTTGAAATCGGTGTTCCCTTTCTTGCTCAAAACTCTTTTGGAAATCTCAGTTTCCTCTCATCTTAAATGTGAAAACATTTACTCCTGGGAATACTTAGTTCCCATATATCAGTTTAAAGAAAATGAACTTTACTGTTATTCTTTACTCAACTTCAAAGCTTAAGTCTTAAAACAAAGTTTAAACATTTGTAAGACTTCTTAAAAATATGGTTCACGCAAAATTATGAACTTGAACGACTCAACGCAAGGTTTTCAATAACCATAGATAGACTCAAATACTTGAAACGCAAGAACTTCAATGATACTACTAATTTCAAGAATGCTAAACTCAGAGGGTTCATGCGGAATTATGAGCATGAACTACTCAACTCAAGGACTCAAAGATACTTCTCATCTCAAGATTGTTCGACTTATAATGTTCATGCAAAATTATGGGAATGGACTTCATGGGTAATAGGTAATAGTCCCATGATTAAGATTATAATCTCGGAAGGGTTTGGAACTCGATACTCAAGACTTAGAACTTGAAGATACTACTCCTTTCAAAGATACTAAACTGATGGAATTCATGCGGAATTATGGGCATGAACGACTTGACTCAAGGGTCAAAATATCAATAAGGAACTCAGGTATACGACTCTTCTCATTCTCATACTTACTTCTCAAAACTTAACTCAAATCTATGGTTGATATCAAAGGATTCACAATTGAACTCAAAGACTTTCTTGAACTCTACTCTTAACTCTATCTTGAATGTGAATTATGAATTCAAGAGTTATGGTTCATGATACGAAAGATCTAGGTGATAGTGTAAACTCATGAATACATTCTCCTCACTCTCATTCTCACTTACTCGAGTCTTGAAACAAGTTATTAGGAGTTGTAGAAAACTCCTCAAAGGACTCAAAGGGACTTTCTCAAAATGTTCGAAAGAACTCTCAAGACTTGACTCTTAACTCTACCTTGAATGTGATTTATGAACTTAAGGTTGTGATTTGTGATAGGAATGATCTCGTGATGTTTAGGAGTGTTTTTAGATAGTTAAACATGAAAAACGATCAAGAAATCACTGTCTGGAAGCAAGTCCGCGACACGGAGATGAATTAAAATATTTGATCGCGAATTAACTTTTGAGGCAGAGAGGTCCGTGACCTCTCCGCGAAGCGAAGACAAAATTTATGAAATGGGGAGGCAGGTCCGCGACGCGGAGCAAGGTGCCAGATTCGCCCGACTTTTTCAATCTTCATTTTCTAACCCCAATTCACCTAAACTCGGTTCTTTTTCGCAATTCCTCCTTAGATTTAGATACCCAGCACATGAACACAAGAACCTACTCATAAACAGCTGTAAAATCGACATGATTTCATCAAAGAACTCAATAATCTCATCTAGACTTAAGAACTAAAGCCAATTTCAAGAACATCATACTTTGAACTTTCTAGAACGAACTTAACGCTGAAATTAGCATGATTGGCATGTGGGTGAACAAACCCAACACTATGGAAGCTTACATACCTGAAAGAGCCATATTCTTGAATGCCTTGAAGGAAAATCTTGAAAGATGAACCCTAGCCTTAGCGTTTCTTGAATTCCTTGAGCGTAGAATTTTGGAGTGGATGAGAGGGTTTAATTTAAGAAAACTGATTTTCTACTTGTTTAGGGAAATTTAGATGACCTCCTAAGAGTTTTTAGGACTAAAATACCCTTAAAGAAATAATTAAAATGAGCTGGGAGTCGGAATAATTTTTCACCAGGCAGTGAGGTCCATATTGGCTCCGTAACGCGGAGCCATCGCGGAGCTGCTGCCAGGTTTGCGCGTCGTTAGTAAATCAGTCATAACTTTCCACTCAGAGCTCGAAATTTAGCAAACTCAATTGCATTGGAAATAGGACTCGAAGGGATTTAATTTTCTATCTTGTAGCTCACCTAACTCATCTTGTAATAGGAGTTATGGTCGTTTGAAGTTGACTCAAAACTTAAGAAAAACTTAGGAATGACTTGAATGAACTCTCTTCAGTTCTTCTTGGAACTCAAAGTGTTACATCTAGTGACCTTAACACTTAAGAAATTTTTAATTCCGTGGTAAAATCTCACTCACTACAAAGAACAGTTTGAGTCTTAGTTCAAAAAAAATTTGGGGTGTTACAATATCTCCCCCTTGGGATCATTCGTCCTCGAATGACGGCTAGACTTGGTATAGAATGGGTTACTCTTACTAAGGTCTGATTCTAATGGTATGATCTTACTATATTCAAGATTAACCCAATTTCTTAAGTTCGGATTATATACCTCTCTATAGAAAATCTCATCCCAAGACTATTACTCTTTACCCCACTTTCAAGCTTAGTACTCTAACAACTCCAAATTTTTTTAAAAAGGACCTCTAAAAAGATATCCATTAAGCTCTTTGTAACTCATTACTATCTTACTCTCAAACACTTCACTTGATTTCTCATCTTGCCATCTCCCCCTTAGGTCTAAAGCTAACACTTGAAAGCTATGGACCTAGTCCACCTTGCAACTCAATTATTCTATCTAGGCACACATGGAAAATTATCACTTAATTGGAACCTCATCTGGAAACATACCCTCTCGGTACACCTCTTAATGCTCTTGTGACTTAGCCACACTTCAATTTCCTTATCTAAACATTAAGGTCTCTCACTTGTACCACTCATATTCATTGCAGCAAACATCTCAATTCCTCACCTACTCTATGTCAAGTCTTCTAGATCAAATATCTATACTAACATCATCACCCTCATGTTTCCATTCTTTGGATCATGACACTCATCTCAAATCCAAGCTTAATGTTTATTACTAAACCCGAATATCAATACAATTGCTCGCCTATATACTATACCTCATTACTTGATCAGCTCTATAACCTTATGAACATCATGACCCTCTCAAACGAATCATAAGCCTAGCTTAGATCTATCACTTTATGAATACTTTTGCTCTTCTATTCAACACTTACACCTGGTCATTACCTACACAATGACACTTCATCACAAACTCCTTTCTAGCTACAACACACACTACCTACTATGATGGAATCTTCAAAAACTCATCACTTCTTCGTCTACCCATAAAGGAAAATTCTTCATTACTAACTTACTAGGTACTTGACTATAGTAACATAGCTTGTCAAAACACCAACTCCCTTACTTAGATTACTAAACATCTTCATACTTTCCTCTAACTCTGGGCTCTCTCACTACTACTGCTCATGATCTCATAACTCATGCTACTTTTTTGGGTGAAAATCATACCCCAAGCTCTAAACATACTACTTAAAAAGGATCTCAGCTGAAACAAGACTTAAGGAAAAGAGTACAACTCACTTTTAGCTCAAACGCACGATTCTAATGAATATGGGTGCATTCCTCTGAAACTGAATACTTAACTTACTCTGGGGCTTCTCTCCAGTTCATTTGGAGTCTCATGACTTTCTCAAAACTCTTGCTAAGAACAACTCATCCACTAAGTACTGACTCTGCTTTTCAACCACCTCTAGTATGATGAGTATTCGAAGGGATAAGAGAACACACGAGTTAGAATAAGTCTTTATGACATCGCTCTATTGCACGATTAAGAGTATGAAAGATGGGAAACTTTTCTTAAATTCCTATTGACAGTTGAACTCTATGCTCTGATATCAAGATTGTCACGACCCGAGTCTACACCCTGGATGTTGCCGGCACTCAAGAACCATTGATGGCCTCCAAGCTAACCCTCATCCTGGCTGACTACAAGCGAAAGACATTCTTAAGCATGCAAAAGCTTAAAACTGAATAAAATTCAATAAACTCAATTTTTCAAAACTTTAACTCAAATGAACAACTTAGAATAAAAATAATATATTCAACTTGCCATAAATTAGGCAATTTAAGTCTTTAAAATATTTAATAAAATAAATGAATATTACAGACTTCCCAACTATATTGACTATCTATGAAGCCTCTAACGGATAAAGATGGAAGTCGATACAAGACCCACGACATCCTGACTAAACTAAAAAGTAAATGAAATCCTCCGAAAATAAGGAGGCTCACCATAGCTAACTCGAACTCCCGAATGTATCAATGAATCTCTTGTTGATGAATATTTGTGTCTGCATCATGAAAAGATGCAGGCCAAATGGCTCAGTACGTGGAATGTACGAGCATGTAAGGAAAATTCTAAAACATAAACATAAACTTGAAACTTAATAAAAAGGAAACATGCTTACCTCTTCTCAAACTTACTCAACTCAAAGAATACTCAAGAATACTCAAAATTACTCAATTTACTCAACTCAGAAGTACTCAAGGATAAGATACTCAACTCCGAGATTAGATACTCAACTCAAAGATATGATATTCGACTTTGGGTACTCAACTTTGGATACTCAACTCAATATAAAGCAACAATACACATGCAATATATGGAAAGCTTTTTGTAAAACAGTAAAAACAACTTAGTTCGTTAAAGAAAATACAATAACAAACTCAACTTTACTTATATAATAAAGTAATATTTTTTTTTGTGGGATTCTCTAACTGACAACCATCACTAAGAGCTTAAGTGGTGATACAACGTTTTACCTCACGCTGCCAAGGACCGTCCTATCCCTTGCCGGGGTATAGAACCTAACTCACTAAGTGGATCCACTAGTCTATGCTAAAAGCATCTTAAGGAGTCATCTAAAAAGAATGATTTTTTACTACCCATGATGACTACATGGTTTATGGAGACGTGAGTTATATGAACTCAAACTCTCCCCCATATCGATGCTCAATACTACTCCCAAAATATACATAGCTCATATATTTGTAAAAAAACAAAACTCTTTCTTTAGTATGAGATAATTACTCAAAAACTTAGCTTAAAAGCTCTCTTGAAATCGGTGTTCCCTTTCTTGCTCAAAACTCTTTTGGAAATCTCAGTTTCCTCTCATCTTAAATGTGAAAACATTTACTCTTGAGAATACTTAGTTCCCATATATAATTTTAAAGAAAATGAACTTTACTGTTACTCTTTACTCAACTTCAAAGCTTAAGTCTTTAAACAAAATTTAAACATTTGTATAAGACTTCTTAAAAATATGGTTCACGCAAAATTATGAACTTGAACGACTCAATGCAAGGTTTTCAATAACCATAGATAGACTCAAATACTTGAAACTCAAGAACTTCAATGATACTAATAATTTCAAGAATGCTCAACTCAGAGGGTTCATGCGGAATTATGAGCATGAACTACTCAACTCAAGGACTCAAAGATACTTCTCATCTCAAGATTGTTCGACTTATAATGTTCATGCGGAATTATCGGCATAAAAAACTCAACTCATGGACTTCATGGGTAATAGGTAATAGTCCCATGATTAGGATTATAATCTCGAAAGGGTTAGGAACTCAACAGTAGTAGACTTAAAACTTGAAGGTACTACTCCTTTCAAAGATACTAAACTAATGGAATTCATGCGTTATGGGCATGAACGACTTTACTCAAGGGTCAAAATATCAATAAGGAACTCAGGTATACGACTGTTTTACGAAAAATAGAAGTAAAAGACTTTTTGTTTTCGAAAAATTAACTTAACTCAGTTTTGAAGAAAAAATCAATTTTTTGAAAGAGAGTCGCCACTTAATTTTTGAAAGAAATTAAGAAAACTTATATTTTTTCAAAAGATTTAAACAGACAAAATCAATAGAAATAAAAAGGGTTCGGGGTTCAATTTACACTTCGAGAAGAGATTAGGCATTTGAAGTGTCCGCTAACGCTCGGTTGACCAACGATTTGACTAAATGACTTTCAACTAACTTTTGAAATTTTAACTAAGTAAAAAGAAATTCATTTTTTATTTTTTAAGGGGAACAACTAAAGGGAAATCTTCTAAGGGGAATAATTCATAAAGTGCAAGACCAACTAAAATAGTAAAAGTAAAACTAAGTGATAAGTAAAAATATAAATATATCGAAAAAGGGTCAAAATTGCCCCTGAACTATATGAAATAGACCACTTATACCCTTCGTTACATTTTGGGATCAAAAAATGTCCCTGCTGGTATCCTAAGAGACCACAAATACCCTCAAGAGTTAACACCCCAAATTTTTATTGACGTGGCAAGCCATGTGGGACTAATCCTTCCACCTAAGCGTTGCCAACTAGGATTCACTACAAAAGAACTAGACCTTTAGCGGTGACAACAGTCGCCACAAAAGCCCAAAAAATCGTCACTAAAAATTTTTAACATTAAATTCTAATTTTGTGTTTTTTTCTTCATTGTATTTAAAAAACCAAAAATGATATCGATTAAGTAGGAGTTTCAAGACATGGTATGTTTTATTTTTATGGCATATGTAAATGTATAAAATGTACAATGATGCATTATATAGTAGGAGATTTGAATCGAGAAGTAATTTTGATGATTTTTCGTAATAATATTAGATGTTTTTAATATTGATATTGCAGGTTATTTATTTTAGAAAATTATGTTGCAATCGAAAATTAATTATCATATTATTTTTTTTTGAAAAAATAGGTTTTACTTGCGAATGGTTGTTGGAGTCTTAGTCGCCACTAAAAATCACTCATAACCTTTAGTGGCAATATTTTGAGATTTTTTGCCACTAAAGGTCAAGTTTTTTTGTAGTAAATCTTAGTTGGCAACGCTTAGGTGGAGAGATTTGTCCCATGTGGCTTGCCACATCACTAAAAATTTGGGGTGTTAACTCTTGAGAGTATTTGTGGTCTCCTGGGATAACTGCGGGGGTATTGTTTATCCCAAAATGTAATGGAGGGTATAAGTGGTCTATTTCGCATAGTTCAGGAGCAATTTTGACCCTTTTCCGTAAATATATTTAAATTGAGGGTATAAGTGGTCTATTTCGCATAGTTCAGGAGCAATTTTGACCCTTTTCCGTAAATATATTTAAATTAAGCATTAAAAAAGAAGAAATGACTTCTCTTGGGGGGTTTAATTAAATAAAAACCAAAATAAAATAAAATGGTTAGTTAACACAATAAATAAATAAGTAAATAAGAGTCAAGGAAGAATAAGATTCAAATTTGGGCTTTTTGCCCAAGTTTCAAATCTGATGCAAATTTGGGCTAAATCAGCCATTTTCTTCTTTGTTGAGCCTGTTGTATACACCAAGTGTATCACACTGTATATAGTCATTTTTAAGCTGTATATCAACCTAATCTCTTCAACATCTTGTACGTTTTCTCTTTTCTTTTATGTATTATGCTGCATTTACACCTGTATTTCAGTATTTTGCTCATATATCAGTGTATACAGTAGGTATACATCACATATATAACCCCCTCTTTGGGCTTTTGGGACTTGAGAAGTCAACTTCCAGCCTTGTATGGCTTTCCCGACACATGTTTATCAGTTTCGAGAGCTGGCCAACTCGAAGGAAAGGCTTTGAGCCTTCGTGGCTCAACAAGAAAATGCAAGGAGAGGAATTCATGGCGAACTCGAGAAGATTTCACATAAATAAGAATAAAAAAAGAATTGTATTGTGGCACCACAATAACCAAAGTGGACGAATAAGAGAACACAAACAATTATGAATTCAAGAGTTATGGTTCATGATACGAAAGATCTAGGTGATAGTGTAGACTCATGAATACATTCTCGTCACTCTCATGCTCACTTACTCGAGTCTTGAAACAAGTTATTAGAAGTTGTAGAAGACTCCTCAAAGGACTCAAAGGGACTATCTCAAAATGTCCGAAAGAACTCTCAAGACTTGACTCTCAACTCTACCTTAAATGTGATTTATGAACTCAAGGTTGTGATTTGTGATAGGAATGATCTCGTGATTTTTAGGAGTGTTTTAAAATAGTTAAACATGAAAAACGATCAAGAAATCACTATCTGGAAGCAAGTCTGCGACGCGGAGATGAATTAAAATATTTGGTCGTGAATTAACTTTTGAGGCAGAGAGGTCCGTGACCTCTCCGCGATGCGAAGACAAAATTTATGAAATGGGGAGGCAGGTCCGCGACGCGGAGCAAGGTGCCAGATTCGCCCGACTTTTTCCTTCTTCATTTTCTAATCCCAATTCACCTAAACTCAGTTCTTTTTCTCAATTCCTCCTTAGATTTAGATACCCAGCACATGAACACAAGAACCTACTCATAAACAACTGTAAAATCGACATGATTTCATCAAGGAACTCAATAATCTCATCTAGACTCAAGAACTAAAGCCAATTTCAAGAACATCACTCAAGAACATCATACTTTCAACTTTCTAGAATGAACTTAACGCTGAAATTAACATGATTGGCGTGTGGGTGAACAAACCCAACACTATGAAAGCTTACATACCTGAAAGAACCATCTTCTTGAAGGCCTTGAAGGAAAATCTTGAAAGATGAACCCTAACCTTAGCATTTGTTGAATTCCTTGAGCGTAGAATTTTGGAGTGGATGAGAGGGTTTAATTTAAGAAAACTGAATTTTTTACTCGTTTAAGGAAATTTAGATGACCTCCTAAGGGTTTTTAGGACTAAAATACCCTTAAATAAATAATTAAAATGAGCTGGGAGTCGGAATAATTTTTCACCAGGCAGTGAGTTTCGTATTGGCTCCGTAACTCGGAGCCATCGCGGAGCTGCTGCCAGGTTTGTGCATCGTTATTAAATCAGTCATAACTTTTCACTCAGAGCTCAAAATTTAGCAAACTTGGTGGCGGTTTAAAGAGGAATCGAAGGGCTTTAATTTTCTATCTTGTAGCCCACCTAACTCATCTTGTACTAGGAGTTATGGTCGTTTGAAGTTGACCCAAAACTTAAGAAAAACTTAGGAATGACTTGAATGAACTTCTTCAGTTCTTCTTGGAACTCAAGGTGCTGCATCTAGTGACCTTAACACTTAAGAAATTTTTAATTCTTTGGTAATATCTCACTCACTACAAAGAACGGTTCGAGTCTTGGTTAAAAATATTCTGGGGTGTTACATAATAAATTTGGCAGAACCATATTCCTTTGTTGTTTTTCATTGATTGGATCTGTGAAATGACTGTTATCACCTGTATTCAGATTAGCAAACCAAAAATAATAAAAGATGAAAAGAAAAACACAAAGAACTATTCGAGTCCACAGAACCCACTGTGTGTCCTTAAGAAATTTAATCCCATCAAGTACCCGAGGTTGCAGATTAATTCCTCCCAAGATAAAACGGATTATCCATTAAAGAAGTAGAGGTACCTCAAACTTCAATAATTTCAACGAACTCAAAATGACAACAACGAATCACACACACAGACACGATCGATCAATTTTGTTTTGTAAGAAATGTATGCATAAGAAGGGAAGAATTCGATGCAGAAAAATGAGAGAAAACCCCTCTATTTCTAGCCAACAAAGGGTAAAAGTCACAACCCTTTTGGAAAGAAGACAACCTTTCAGAAAGGTCACAACACTTTGGAAAAGGCATAACCTTTCAATCGGTCACAATCCTTTAGAAAGGACACAACCTTTGGCATAGTCACAACTCTTCAGGAGAGTCACAACCCTTCATTTCCTGTTCACACCTTTAAAACCCAACAATCCCCCACATGAATAGGGAATGACTATTGTTAAAACATATGCATGAAAAACTGTGTGATTCATAAGTAAGGATTGATTGCATCTGGATAAGTGGGTTTCCCTTTGAACTTTCTATGGTGAACATATATCGGATATACTCGGTCAATTGATAGATTTGATAACTTTGAACCGTCGAGCTTTGGTGTATACCTAGACAACATAAGTCACACAATCAACCCTCGAACTGTTTTTTGTTCTCATTGTTTTGTTCGTTTCAGCCATGAACACGTCTTGGTTTATAAGTGCATAGAGAACTGGCTTTACCGAATTCTCCTTGTAGCGGCTTACACTTCACACTTACATAGGTGATTTCTAAATGTGTTATCCCATAGATACACTATTTGATATACACTATATCAAACTTAGAAACCATTAAAAAGTCCTAATGCTTTTATCCTTGTTACTGAACATTGTCTTATCATGAGAATGGACCATAAAATAATATTTTGACAATGTTGAACCGTCATTAATGACTTTGTTTGATCTCCTTGAACCTAGATCTTGGGATCTCCAGTCTTCTAGGTAGAGTTACCACCACAATGACTTGTCCTCGTCCATAGTCCCATTCCCTTTGATAATCTATCAACTCCCTCTCTAGTTTAGCCTTTTGTAAGTGGATCCGACACATTATCCTTTGACTTTACATAGTCAATTATGATAATTCCACTAGAGAGTAGTTATCTAATGATATTATGTCTACGTCATATATGACGAGACTTTCCGTTATACATCATGCTCCATGTCCTACCTATTGCAAATTAACTCTCACAGTGTATGCATACTAGAGCTATAGGTTTGGGCCAAAAATCTTTCAAAGAAATTTCTGAGTCATTCAACTTCTTCACCGGCCTTATCTAGAGTGATAAACTCAGATTTCGTAGTAGAGCGAGCGATACATTTCTGTTTGGAAGATATCCAAAAGGTTGCTCCTCCACCAAGAGTAAATACATATCCACTTGTGGATTTTACTTTATTTGACCTAGTGATTCAATTTGCATTACTATATTCTCCCAATACTGTTGAATATTAGTTATAATGCAAAGCAATAGTTTTTAAGTATGTTTTAAATACTCCAAAACTCTTTTAATTGTCTTCCAATGAGTTTGATTGAGATTACTTGTGAACCGACTCAGTTTACTAATAGCACATGCTATATCTGATCGCGTACACTTCATGGTATATATCATATTTCTCAATACTCTAGCATAATCCAATTGTGAGTCACGTTTGCCTTCATCTTTTGAAGTACAAAGCTCACATTTATTGGAGTCTTGACAATATTGAAATCCAAATACTTGAACTTGTCAAGTACCTTTTCAATCACATCAGTAACTTCAATGTCTTTCATATCGAAGTTACTTTCTAGCATATGCTTAGTAGCATTTATGTCAGAAATGTCTCTTTTGATGATCAACATGTCATCAACATAAAAACAAACAATGACCTTGTGATTTGGAGTGTCTTTAATGTAAAAACATTTATCACATTCATTAATCTTGAATTCATTTGCCAACATAGTTTGGTCAAACTTCGCATGTCATTATTTGGGCGTTTGTTTTTAGTTCACAGAGTGACTTAACAAGTTTACAGACTTTCTTTTCTTTACCAGAACCACAAAGCCCTTGGGTTGTTCCATGTAAATTTCTTCTTCCAATTTTGCATTTTAAAAAACATGTTTTCACATTCATTTTGATGAATTTGAAGGCCATATTTCGCAACTAGCGCAATTAACATCTGAATTGATGTAATCCTAGTT
>JAJOOO010013548.1:0-25742 GCA_029582685.1 Solanum piurae | reverse complement strand
TCTAAGATGGTCATGTGAGACTTAGACTTCCGCTGTGTGTTTTAAAGTTGTTTTAATGAAGTTTGAATGTGTGGATGTAAATAAGTTTTTTATTCCGCACTATTTTCATTATTGAATGCAATGAATGACTATGTGGCTTGTATAAAAACCCCTTCGGGGTCGAATACGCCATGTTACGACTAGGGGGTACTCTCGGGTCGTGACACCCGAGCCTACACCATGGGCGAGACTGGCACTCGAGAACCATTGTTGGCCCCAAGCAAACCCTTGGACTGGCTTACTACTCAGCGGAAGACTTTACTCAACAAAGATAAGTTCATGTAATAACTTAGAATGTATAAAGAAATATTCACTAGGCAAAATACCAACTCAAGTCTCATAGCAAAACAACTCAAGTGAAAGACTCATGAACTAACAATAACTAACTGGCGGTCTCGCCGTGGTGGGGAAAATCCCGCCTCAACTGCCCTGACGGAAACAGAACCCCTGCCAAAAATTTCTGGGGTTCCTCTGTCTTCTTAATTATCCCAAAGGTCCCCAGCTATAACACACGCATTTTTAGAGTATCGTTGTCTACACTGCGGTCAACCCAACGAAGTACACACGTTAGAATCCTTTGTCATCGTTTCAACACTACCACACATATACCCAGGATACACGTAGACTCTCACACGGTTATCAGTTGGTCACAATGCACGTCCATATTTCTCGCTTACGAACCACATCGTAATTTATCTAGACCCTTGCACCTAATCTCGTGATGACTTTCTTTTCACAACAAGTTTCACGACACTCAAGAAGTTACAACTTGCAGACAAGTCCAAATTTTTTAATTAGTTCGTTCCATAGACGACCATTACTGATAATCTATGCCTTCTACGGCCCCTAAGGCCAGATACCAATTGGAACCTTCTCAGTTCCAATTAACTTGCTTGTGTCCCTTCAGCCGGGACTACAACGTCTAGTTCACTTCGTTGAGATATCAATTGGAATCGGGAGATAT
This sequence comes from Solanum piurae, assembly GCA_029582685.1. Taxonomy (NCBI): domain Eukaryota; kingdom Viridiplantae; phylum Streptophyta; class Magnoliopsida; order Solanales; family Solanaceae; genus Solanum; species Solanum piurae. The sequence continues at coordinate 24,739 of JAJOOO010013548.1, read as the reverse complement.
CAATTGGAATCGGGAGATATCAATTAGACTCAACTCATACCACAAGGGACAATAGTAGCTAGCGATCTCCCACAAAATTGCTAATTCCAATCATAGAACTTGGTCGAACCCAATTCTTAACCGCCTCAATCTTTAACTTATGGTAACCAGACCTTCAATCAATCTTAGAGAAAACCGATACACCTTGCGATTGGTCAAAAAGGTCATTTATCTGAGGCAATGGATACTTGTTCTAAATGGTGACCCTATTCAACTGTCTGTAGTCTATACACATCATTTCTTGCTAGTGATGGTGTTACCACTTTTGTTGCTCTAGTTCGGACCATAGAGTGAAGGAGGAAAGATACCAATTTGTATCACCCAGATACCAATTGGATTCAAATCATAGCACGAAGGAGTAGAAAGAAGTGAGTTTTTCCTAAAGTCCTATAGCCTCTCAAAGAAAAGTACGGACGTCATCGTACCGTTCCGCAAGACTCTACTAGACTCGTTTTGGTACAATGAGATCAACAAACCTAGGGCTCTGATACCAACCTTTTTATGACCCAGACCATCGTGATTGGTACCCACACAAACCCTCCAATGGGAGAACCATTACTACAATCAAACTAACAAATTTTATGAAAACTAAGGCATTTAAAGATACTGAAGCAGGTTTAAATGACAATAAAAATGGAGTTCCCATAAACTCCAAGGTTTTAACAAACAACTAACCAAACTAATGCGGAAGAACAACCCCTAGAACCTGAAAGTCAATGTACCAAAACTCTGCTAACGACAAGTCTAAGAACAAGGGGTCCAACCCCGAAACTAAACAACACCTTAAATAAATAGTCTGAGTCCGAAAAGAGTGGACTTAAACAAGAAAGATCCATGGCAGCCTGAAAGAACTGGCTCACTCTTGAATCCGGTCACACTCAATAGTCACCTAGCTGAGGTCTATCAATAGCCGCCTAAAGATGCCCTGTACTCAACAAAGAACAAGCAAGTGCAGTATTAGTACACAACTACAGTATACTGGTAGGATCACACGGCTATCCCAAAGTTGAAATATACATAAGCAGTCACAACAAAGTAAAACACGCATATACAATATTAGTCATTACTTACAAATAACGCACACTTTCACAAGTCTCAAGAGATACAATTATCCTTTTTTAGCAACATACAGTCTTCTAATATCAATCATCATTAGATATGAACGTAATCATCACAAGTATATACACAGCACAATTCAATGGTCCTCCCAGGGAACCGAATTCAATGGTCCTCTCATGGAACCCAAACCCAAACTGTTAGCATACCAGTTCGTGGTACCCGATCCAAGTTAGTGTGCCGGAATGTGGCAGCCGATCCCATGCTTATGCCAGAACGTGGCAACCGATCCCATGTTTATGCTAGAATGTGGCAACCGATCCCATGTTTATGCCAGAATGTGGCAACCGATCCCATGTTTATGCTGGAACGTGGCAACCGATCTATTCAACAAGCCACAATCATAATCACAATGTACATTCTCATAATCATACAATCAAGTGTTGATTCATGGCATACAATTATTCGTTCATACTCAATTATATTAGGTGTGATCAATAGGTTTCATTAACATGCATACATGTATCACAATGAAGCAATTACAAACATATATCACACCAACATGAAATCACAACCATCATCTACCTCGAATCCAAGCTTGAATCCCCTAAGGCACTTGAATCTTCCCTTTCCGGATTTTTTCCGCTTGTTCTAGGTCTACAAACAACAATTTATACGCAAGGATTAACAATCAAGACCCAATTACCCCGATCATAATCAATAATATCAACCCTAGGTCAAACCCTTGATCCCCATACCTAGATTAGGGCTTTTTCCACCACAGTTTCCAATTCAAAACCCTCCCCCATCGATAATTACCCATTCTACTATGTTCTACGGATCGAAAAACAAAGTCGGGGAGTGAAAAGCTTACCTTTAGCCTCAAGAGAATGGTGAAAAACTATCAAGAGTCACCTCCGGTTCGTTCCTTAGCTCTAAAAATCAATAAGTACAGAATAAAGTCATTTTGGAGTTTATTTACGACTTTAAGTCGCATCTGCCCGCCACAGCGGCCCTCACCCCGCTACAGCAGCCCCGCCAGAGCGACCAAAATCATCGCCACAGTGGCTTGCACGAAATAGTGAGCTATTTTAATGATTCCAAGACCCCCATTTCACAACACACCTTTAACCAACGACACTCAGAAAATACCGTTCACGCTAAGATAGATTCCAGGAGTTCTACTCACCCGAAATCAATTCCGTAAAGTCGTACGGATTCCTTAACGACTTATCTAAATACTCATGTAATAAAATTCATAATTAGATCACCCAATTGCTACCAGATTTCCCTAGACCTCACAAACTCCAATTTTATCCAAATTTGGACTAGGTTGGGAAATCCCAACTTACTACTCAAAAGTTTGTTGGCCCCAATTCTTTCCCCATTGCCTTTTCTATAACGACAGGAATATGTCATTACACATCATCACCCTCATGTTTGCATTCTTTGGATCATGACACTCATATCAAATTCAAGTTTAATGTTCATTACTAAACCCGAATATCAATATGATTGCTTGCCTACTATACTATACTTCATTACTTAATAAGTTCTATAACCTTCTGAATATCATGACCCTCTCAAAAAAATCATAAGCCTTGCTTAGATCTATCACTTTATGAATACTTTTGTTCTTTCATTCAACAATTACACGTGGTCATTACCTACACAATGACACTTCACCACAAACTCCTTTCTCGCTACAACACACTCTACCTCCTATGATGGAATCGTCACAACTCATCACTTCTTAGTCTACCTATAAGATAAAACTCTTCATCAATAACTTACTGGGTGCATGACTATAATAACAAAATTTTCCCCATCACTATCTCCCTTTCATAGATCTCTATACATCTGTATACTTTTCCCTAACTCTGGGCACTTTCACTACTATTGCTCGATTAAGAGTATGAAAGAAGGGAAACTTTTCCTAAATGTTTGTAGTCCCTCATTTATAGAAGAGGGGCCCTCACAAGTCACAACCATAAACAAGATCCTACTCGACACGGCTTCATAGACACCCTAGGCCACTTGAACTCTGTCTTTTGATACCAAGTTTTTCACGACCCGAGTCTACACCCTGGACTTGGCCGGTACTCGAGAACCATTGTTGGTCCCCAAGCGAACCCTCATCTTGGCTGAAAACAAGCGAAAGACTAACTCAAGCATACAAAGCTTAAAAAAACTAAATAAAATTTCATGAAACTTAAATACAAAGCTTTAACTCAAAACAAAACTCTGAATAATATAATATATTTAGCTCGCCCAAAAATAGGCAACTTAAGTCTTTAAAATATTTAACAAATAAATTAACAGACTTCTGAAACTCTACTGACTATCTATGAAGCCTCTAAATGACGAAAATGGAAGTCGGGACAAGACCTACGACATCCAGACAAAACTGAAAAGTAAATAAAATCCTTCAAAAGGAATGAGGCTCACCATAGCTAACTCGAACTCCATGTGGTATCAACGAAGCTCCTGTTGATGACCCTGAAAACTTGTATTTGCATCATGAAATGATGCAGGCCAAATGGCTCAGTACGTGGAATGTACGAGCATGTAAGGGGAATTCTAAAACATAAACATAATCTTGAACTTAATAAAAAGGAAACATACTTACCTCTTCTCAACTCACTCAACTAAAGTCAACTCAAGAATAAGATACTCAACTCAAAGATTAGATACTCAACTCAAAGATCAGATACTCATCCCAATGATATGATACTCAACCCAAAGGTACTCAACTCAAGATAGTCAACTCATGATACTCAAGGATAAAGTAATAGTAAAAGATGCAATATATATGGAAAGGTGGAAAACTGTAGATAGCAACTCAATGTATTTAAGAATACAATATACTCAGTTCGTATGCAAGAATACAAACTAAACTCTATTTGTAAATAAAAATACAAAATAACTTTGTGGGAGTTTCTCTAACCAATAACCATCACTATGAGTTATGTGATGATACATCGTCTCACCCACATTGCCAGAACTGTCCTATACTTTTCCATGATATAAGACCTATCAACTAAGTGGATCCACTAGTCTATACGAAAAAGCATTAAGGAATCATCTAAAAAGTATGACCCTTTCTACCCACGTTGGCCACATGGTTTATGGGGGCTGTGAGTTATCTGAACTCTCCCCCATATCTGTGCACAATACTACTCACAAAATATACTAGCTCATATGTTTAAAAACATAACTCTTTCTGTGGTTTGAGATTATTACTCAAAATCTTTCTCTAAAAAGAGATGTTACTCAAACTACTCAAAACTCTTGTGGAAATCTCAGTTTCCTCCTCTTTTAAATGTTAAAACATTTACTCTTAGGAATACTTAGTTTCCATTTATCATTTTAAAGTAAATGAACTCGACTCTAATATTTCTCAACTCAAGTGCTCAATTCTTAAAACAAGTTTAAAAAAGTTGTAAAAGATTTCACAAAATAGGGTTCATGCCAAATGATGGACGTGAACGACTCAATTCAAGGTTTTCAATAACCATATATATAGAACTCAATACTCGAAACTCAACAACTAAAAACTCAAGATCAATGGTAATACTCGTTTCAAGAAGGGTTCATGCGGAATTATGGGCATGAACTACTCAACTTAAGGACTCAAAGATACTTCTCATCTCCAAACTGCTAGACTTATAAAGTTCATGCAGAATTATGGGCATGAAATACTCAACTCAAGGACTTCATGGGTAACATGTAATAGTCCCGTGATTAGGAATATAATCTCAAAAGGAATTAGGAACTCAATACTCAAGACTTAGAACTTTGAAAATACTACTACTCTCAAAGATGCTCAACTTATGAAGTTCATGCGGAATTTATAGGCATGAACGACTCGACTCGATGGTCTACAAAATAATATGAAACTCATGTATACGACTCTTTTCATTCTCATACTTACTTTCTCAAAACATAGCTCACATCGATAATTGATCTCAAAGGATTCATAATTGAACTCAAAGACTTTCTTGAACTCTACTCTTAACTCTCTCTCTCTTGAATGAGAAATATGAATTCAAGAGTTATGGTTCATGATATGAAGGATCTTGATGATAGTGTAGACTCATGAATACACTCTCCTTACTCTCATGCTCACTTAATCGAGTCTCGAAACAAGTTATTAGAAATTGTAGAAGACTCAAAGGGACTTTCTCAAAAATGTTCGAAAGAACTCTGAAAACATGACTCTCAACTCTACCTTGAATTTGATTTATGAATTCAAGATTGTGATTTGTGATAGGAAAGATCTCGTGATGTTTAGGAGTGTTTTTAGATAGTTAAACATGAGAAACGATTAAGAAATCATTGTCTGGAAGCAAGTCCGCGATGCGGAGATGCATTTAAATATTTGGCCGCGAAATAAATTTTGAGGCAGAAGGGTCTGTGACCTCTCCGCAACGTGGAGAAAAATTCTGTGAAATGGGGAGGCAGGTCCGCGACGCGGACTGGGTTGCCAGATTTGCCTGACTTTTTCCTTCTTCATTTTCTAACCCAGTTCGCCTAATCGATTCTTTTGCTCAACCTCTCTTTAGATTCTGATACCCAACACATGTACACTAGAATCTAACTCAAAACAACTCTATAAATTGACGCAATAATCTCAAGAACTCCTCAATCTCAGCCCATTTCAAGAACGAAAGTAAATTCAAGAACACATATCAAGAACATCAAACCTTCAACTTTCTAAAATGAATTTAATGCTGAAATTAACATAATTGGCGTGTGGGTGAACAAACCCAACACTATGGAAGCTTACATACCTGAAAGAACCATCTTTTTGAAGAAATTGAAGGGAAATCTTGGAAGAAGAACCCTAACCTTAGCGTTTCTTGAATTCCTTGAGCGTAGAATTTTTGGAGTGGATGAGAGGGTTTGATTTATGAAAACTATTTTTTTTCTACATGTTTAGGGAAATTTAGATTACCTCCTAAGGGTTTTTAGGACTAAAATACTCCTAAAGAAATAAATAAAATGAGTTGGGAGTCGGAATAATTTTGCAGCAGGCAGTGAGGTCTGTATTGGTTCTGTAACGCGGAGCCATCGCGGAGCTGCTGCGAGGTTTGAGCATCGTTAGTAAATCAGTCATAATGTTTTACTTAGAGCTCAAAATTTAGCAAACTCATTGGCGTTGGAAAGATAATTCAAAGACCTTTCATTAGATATCTTGTAACCCACCCAACACATCCTGTACCGAGAGTTATGATCGTTAGAAGTTGACCCAAAACTCATAACTACTTAAGCATAACATGCAAAATTTCAGATTTTGCTATTTCCAATTTAGATCTTTTTTTAACTCAAGGTGCTACATCTAGTGACCTTAACACTTAAAAAAAAATTAATTCCTCGGTAAAATCCTACTCACAACGAAGGATGGTTAGTCTTAGCTCAAAAAATTTCGGGGTGTTACAATAATACTCACACAAACACCACTTCATAGCTATCAAACAGTTAGAGAAAGAAAAAAATTGTTACAATTCTAGGTTAGTTTTTTTGATTTTGTGTTCACTTTTGTTCCAATTTAATTACTTCTTTTCAATTTTTGAGGTATCCACTTACATTTTTATGTGATATAGATGTGACAGGAGAGTTTTAAGTTACAATTGTTAAATATAACTAATTATAATAATTTAGGTCTAGATTTGGGGTTTTGAAATTTGAGTTGTCTTTGAACTATTTTAATATTTTTAAATGGATTTATGATTTCTTCCATGTACATATGTAATTTCTCTATTAAAAAACACTAGAGGAGAGCATGACATAAGTGGATCTAGAATTTTATGTAAGGAATTGTGCTTGTGTTCTGTGACTATTGGATATTGATGCAAAATTTACATAAATATATGTCCTTAAAGAATTTTAATTATGCAAATATTTTTTCAAAGTTAAATGACCATAGATACGTAAAGAAGATACGTGTTATTATACGATACGTGATTCATGAAGTTGGGGTTTTGTTTTTTATTTGTTTTTTTATTTATTTACCATTTACATTCACTCTACAAATTTTGAAGAATTAGGGTATATCTTATCAACAATGAAGTTAACACACTTGTGACATTCTTTATTGTTTTCTCTTTTTATAGAGCCACAACATGCATAAAATGCATCACGAAAAGGTTATTGAAAAGCCCTAAAAAAATGATGTTATGATCAAATCGATTGATCAAGTCAGAGGAAGTTCCTCTGTCTTGCCCAGTCCAATAGGAATTCGCTTGTGGGGCTGTGATATGATGAACCCATCTAATGAGGAGAAAGGGAAGGTCAAAGAAGAGAAGTCAGAGCGACATGAAATGGCATGCAAAAAAAAAATGATCGTTAAGAATAATATTGAAAACACCGATAAAATTTCAATAGAAAATTTCAAAGGAAAACAAATTAAGATACCACAAAAAAATGTGAAAAAAGTATAAAGGGGTTAGACAGAGGAAGTGGGGTAAGTGGGTGTCAGAGGTTCGAGTCCCAAAAATGAAATATTGAATTTGGTTAGGAACGTTTGACACGTCTGAAGAAACTGCTTTGACTTACGACAAGGTCGTCATAGAAATGAGAGGTCCTGATGTTGTGACAAACATCCTCAAGCCACCACCAAGAGAGTTACAACCAATGAAAAACAACCTCATCAACCCACCGCCAAAGGAGATCAATTTTATAAATCTTTCATCTTCGTACTCAGATGATGCTAGGGTTTAAGAAATGATTTTCTCTATTTTGTTGTACTTTCTCTAAGTTATATTGATCAAATTTAACAAACTCCCTACTTATTTGGATGTCTTCCTCCCCCCTCCCTAAATTTAGCGTGCAATACGACATCTTTACTAGACTCTGACTAAATATATTCTTGTGAAGGTTCATGTTAATTAAATGTTATTATTGAAGTTTTATTAGACAACAAGTTCTCAGAACCACAAACAGGAATTTCCATCACATATACTGGTAAGAGACATATGATGCAATTATTTTTTGGTTATACAAATGATTCTACTCTAAAGACAATTACTTAACTTACAAAAAAATAGTCTTTCGTTTGATGCAATTTTACATAGGGTTACCTTTTAGCGGCAGCTTTCCTTTAAAAGCATTGTTCATGCTAAACTCTGTATTTTCCTTCTTCCTTATTCATGTGAACAGAGTATTCGAGCATCGTTAAAGTTATATCCATGTGACCTATAAATCATCGATTCAAGTTGTGAAATATAATTAGTGAATACTCATGACACTTTCACTAAGGTAGGCAGCTTACTTGACAGGAGTTTAAGGTGGGATCTCGACAAGAGGGGGTTACTCAAGTGGTAGGTACTCTCCACTTCTAATCCTTAAGTTCATTTTCAAAAACCCCACGAACACAAGATGCTTTGTACACTATGTTCCTTTTCCTCGTCATGTGAGAATTAAATGTAAGACTATATGGAGTGACGTGATAGCTAGGGAGTTTATGGTAAAAATACACACCTAATATATCTTTTTTTTTTTACAAGCTTCATATATGAATTATCAGATGTTTGTATTTTTTTTCTGAACTATCACAAAATATATATCAAAACACACATTGAAGCTGACTAGATCAAGTGTTTGAATATAATTGTCAAAAAAAGTGTATGACCACTTAATTTGCTCATAAAATTTCATCTACATGACAGCTGACTCATTAGTTTCGACTTTCGAGGTATATTTTTAGAAATAGTTGGTCATAATTTAAATAGAAAAAGGATAATGCATAAGTACCCCCTGAACTATGACCGAAATCTCAACGACACCTTCACTTAACTAAGGTCCTATTACCTCCTTAAACTATTTTAAAATGAAATATATACACCCTAAAAGTTGACATGACATATATAGTGTGCACACTCTCTTCAAGGCAAGCGATGAGTGAATATATTGGACACAAGTCCATTTTTAATTGACAACTTTATAATTAGTTAGTACACAAAATTATTAATAATAAAATATATATATATTTAATTATTTTTATTTCTTTCTTTGTAAAATATTTATTTAATTTCTTCCTCACTATAAACTTTTTATTTTTTTATTTCATTAATTTCTTATCTTTTTATTTTTAATTATTTTTAAAAAATTATGTGTATTTTCTTTAAAATAAATAAATTAAATAGTGTCCTTTCATTTTAACGTTTATTTTTTTATGTTTTTTTTATTTTCTTCACTTATTTTGATACCCGTTCGAAATTTACTTATTTTAAATACAAGACATTTGGAATTAAATTTGAAATCAAATCAGAAGGAAAAAAACGAAAAATACAAAGAGTAAATAAATTAATAGAAAATAAAAGAGAAATAACAATGAATGAAAGTGAAAAAAATTCAAAAAACTTTAAATACAAGGAAAAACTTTTTTTAACGTGTATTAACTTAATTTAAATACAAGATAAAGAAAATAAAAAGATTTTAAGAAGTATTTAAAATAAATTAAAAAATATTTACACACGCGGTATGCACGTGTGTACAAACACAACCAACTTACATAGTTGAAGGTACCATGTCAGCACAAAAGGTGCACGAAAATACATAAAAAAAAATGAGTTTGGGGATAATATGACCTTAATTAAATTAAGATGTGTTGCTGAAATTTCACTCATAATTTAAGAGGTACTTATGCATTATCCCAATCATAAACTTAAACACCTTATAACTCGAATAGTAAGCTCACAAAAAAGTGATATATTTGACATATTTTTTACTATAATTTATTAAATCATAATTATACATGAGCCAGTCACATATGTGTCACAAATTTATTTTTTCTGCAATGCACATAATCCCTTTCGTTCTTCCTTCATTGTTGTTGAAAACATAGAAGTAAATTAATTTCCCAAATAGAAATTATCTTGTTCATGTCTTTGCTAATTTCGATAAATTGAAGATTATATAGTATCTTAAGTAGCTTTACATATTTATTTTTTAATAATAAATACAATATCCCACTTTTATGAATTTTATTTATGAATTAAATTAATATCGTTAATTTCCACACTACCTATTCTATAACTCAATTTTTAAAATATATAGACGTTTTATAATAATGATAAGGGACAAACATGCAATGCACATTCTCATAAATTAGTTTATAAAAACATACATCGAAACTGAGTAGCCCAAGTGTTTAAATACAATCTTTAAAACGATTGTGACAACTTAATTTGCACTTTAATTTGTCCACATGTCAGTTGAATCATTAATTTCGAGGTGTGTTTCGATAAATAGTTGGTGATAGTTTAGGCAGAAAACGCAAACATCTTACAATTCAGGTGGAAAACTCGTAAAAGAATGATACTTCAGGTATGACATTATTTTTAAAAAATTTCATATTAATTTATTTAATTATCCACGTGGAGTGCCACGTGACATCATTTTTAATTTTAAAAAATGTAGTACATGCATTAGTAGATACTAGTTAAGGTGTGATATGATAAATAATTGATGACAGTTCAAACAGAAGTAGTAAACACATGATAGTTCAAGTAGAAGTCTCGTAAAAATGTGATACTTCAAAAGTATTTTTGTGTCTAATTCAAATTTAAAACCAACTTTTCCGTCCACCCTTGTATTTTGCACAAATTGGACAAAATATACAAAATTGTGAAAATCATACAAATGCCAATAAAACAAATGTACCAAAATGTAACACCCCGTAACTAGAAAGAACTAGAATTAGGAAGAGCCATTTTTGGAAAGAATAAAAATCTAGAAAATTTGGTTAAGTAATGTTAAGTTTGAGTTTTTGGTCAACTTCAAATGACCATAACTCCTAGCTCAGGATGAGTTAGGTCTGCTTTCAGATATCATAGGAAATATCTTGGAATAATTTTTCCAAAGCCGCCAAGTTTGCGCGATTCCGAGTTTGTATGAGTGAGATATGCCCATTTGAAGTTGGGCTGTTCAAATAAGGAAAGTCTAAACCGGATTTTGAAAGGGTATTTTAGTCTTTTCCTTACCCAATTATTTTAATTCGTTTTTAGGAGTTTATTTGGAGTATAATCAGAATTATATCAGTTTAGAAAAGTTGACGTTCACACTAGGGCTTGGAGAAAAGAGAAAAGAAGAGAAAGGAGAAAGGAAAGTCAAGATTCGTCAAGAACGTTCAAGTTTGGTTGTGGATTTCGCCAAGGATTCAATCCTATGAGGTATGTGAGATCACATAGCGTTGGATTAGTTCACCCACACACCAATCATGATTCAATTCAGCAAAGTTATATAGTTTTCAAAGTAAATCCTATGAGTTCTTGATGTTAATTCGATTGAAATCTTGTGGGTTCTTGTTGTTGAAGTTTCTTGAGTTTGATTCATAATTTTAGGTGTGATTTCGAGTAGAATCTGATGCATTTTGATGGTATAGTTGATTGTAAGTGTTTGGGTAAAGAACCAAGTTGAAATAGGGGGTTTAGAGATGAAAAACGTGCAGGAAAAGTCGGAAACCACCTGGGCAGGGGCCTGGGGCACCGCCCCAGCCAGAGCTCCCAAAAAGGGGCTCTGAAGTCTGACCTCTGGGGCGCCGCGCCAGCCAGAGTTCCCAAAGTCCTCCTCTGAAATTTAAGGGCTGGCGCCCCGCGCTTCTCAGAGTGCCAGGGACGCCAGCTCTTCCCATTCCTCCCCCATCTTTCCGTTCTAGTTCCTTAGCAACGTACCTATGTTTTCTAGTTGATTCCAACACTCTAAGGTACGTTTAAACATCAAGAAGTCATCCATAAACATGATATCATGAACCTTGGATCCATAATCCAATTCAAGGAAAGTTAAGATCAAAGTCAAGAGAAGTATGAGTCAAGTCAAGAAAAGTTCTTAGAGTTTTCCAAAAGTCTTTTCCAAATGTTTTAACTTGTTTTAAGACTTAAAGTTCAAGTTGAGTAAAGAGTAACGAGTAAAGATTGAAGTTCATTTCTTCAAGAATCTATGGGGACTATGTATTCCCAAAGAGTTTAAAATGTTTTCACATTTAAACAAGTAAGGAAACCTTGATTTCCAAAGAGCTTTTGAGCTAGTTTTCAGAAAAGAGTAAACGTTTTCACAATTAAGCAAGAAAGGAAACTTTGATTTCCAAGATAGCCTTTGAGCTAAGTTTTTGAGAAATTATCTCAAATCACAGAAAGAAGTATGTTTTTAAACATAAGATCTAGTATCATATTTTGGGAGTAGTATTGAGCACCTATATGAGAGAGAGTTCATACAACTCCCTTCCCCCATAAACCATATAGCCATCATGGGTAGATAAGGGTCATACTTTTTAGATGATTCCTTAGTGTTTTTTATCATAGACTAGTGGATCCACTTAGTAGTTAGGTTCTATACCCTTGGCAAGGTATAGGACGGCCCTGGCAGCGTGAGACAAAATGTTGTATCATCACAATAGCTCTTACGTGATGATTGTCAGTTAGAGAAACTCCCACATAAGTAATTGTATTCTTATATACACAGTTTAATTGTATTTTTACATACATTTCAGAGTTATATTGTATCTTTGCATACACACAGAGTATTATTGTATTTCCAAATACACAGAGTTGACATCCATGTTTTAAAAAGCTTTTCTTTATATTGCACTTGTTTTATACTGCTTTATATTGAAATGAGTTCAGTTAAATTGAGTTGAGCCAGGTAAGTTCTTCAGTTCCTTTCAAGCTTATGTCTTGTTTTAGAATTCCCCTCGCATACTCGTACATTCAATGTACTGATACCATTTGGCCTGCATCTTTTAATGATGCAGATACAGGTAACCAGGATCAGCATTCAGCGCATCGTTGATTCTAGTGGAGCTTCAGACTTGTTGGTGAGCCTCCTTACTTCCGGAGGATCCTTTTTATTGCTTTTAGAAGTTTTAGTTTCATTAGGATGTCATGGGTCTTGTCCCGACACCCATCTCAGTTGTTTAGAGGCTTCATAGACAGTTAGATGTTAGTTCTTGAGTTTTCTATTTCCTGTTTTATGGTTGAGACTTGAGTTGCCATTTTGGCTAAGTTTAATATTTCTTAAAGACATTTACATGATTTATCCTTTGAGTCTATTTCTTGTGTTTAAGTCTTCCGCTGAGTAAGTAAGCCAGGCCAAGGGTTCGCTTGGGGCCAGCAATGGTTCTCGAGTGCCAGTCCTTTCCAGGGTGTAGGCTCGGGGTGTGACACAAAATCTCCTCAATATATAGTAAAAATTTTCTTAGTATGTTTGGGAATATAATAAAATCAATTTTGACAAAACAAATTGTACGTCCAAGTAACAATTACAGAAATTTGTTTGGGCAAATTTTTCATGCCCCAGTCTACATCCTAGGTGTGACCGGCACTCGAGAAACATTGCTGGCCCCAAGCAAACCCTTGGCCTGGCTTAACTCTTAGCGAAAGACTTAATCAACATAAGATGACTTCAAAAGTAAAGCTTTAACTCAAAATATTTAAAGAAACATTCACTAAACAAAGTGGCAACTCAAGTCTCAGACATCAATAACTAAAATGAACAAGACTCATGAACTAATATTGTCTAACTCTCTCTGAAGCCTCTAATACTATGAGGGATGTCGGGACAAGACCCCCGATCATCCTAACATCTGAAATACTGAAAGTAAATAAGGGACCCTACGAAAGCTAGGAGTCTCACCAATAACTCTAGAACTCAACTGGATCAACGAAGCGCTGGACATCATAAAAGATGCAGGCCAAATGGCGTCAGTAGATGGAATGTACGGGCATGCAAGGGAAAATCTAAAACAAGACATAAGCTTGAACTAGAACTGAAAGAAACACTTACCTCGTCTCAACTCAACTCATTTCAATATAAAGCAGTAGTAAAGAATGCAATATAAAGAAAAGCTTTTAAAAACAGGAGATAACAACTTCATGTATTTAAGAATACAATATAATCAGTATGTATGCAAGAATACAAAATAAACTTTGTGGGAGATTCTCTAACCGACAACCATCACTATGAGCTATATGATGATACAACATCTAGCCCACGCTGCCAAAACTGTCATATACTTTGCCGGGGTATAGAACCAACTTCTAAGTAGATCCACTAGTCTATCCTAAAAAGCATTAAGGAATCATCAAATTAAAAAGTATGACCCTTTCTACCCACGTTGGCTACATGGTTTATAGGGGCTGTGAGTTGTATGTACTCTCCCTCATATCGGTGCTCAATACTACTCCCAAAATATACTAACTCGTATATTTTCAAAAACATAACTCTTTCTGTGGTTTAAGATTATTACTCAAAAAAAATTCTCTTAAAAGAGATGGTACTCAGAACTGCTCATGAAAACTCTTTTGGAAATTGGTGTTTCCTCTCATCTTAAATGTAAAAAACATTTCCTCTTGGGAATACTTAGTTCTCATATATCATTTTAAAGAAAATGACTCAACTTTACTCTTCCTCAAACTCAATGCTCAAGTCTTAAAACAAGTTCAAAAGATTGTAAAGTACTTTCTTAAATGACTAGAAGAACTCTCAAGACTTGACTCTTAACTCTACCTTGAAGTTGAATTATGAATTCAAGGTTATGATTTTTGATATGAAGTATATCGTACTGAATAACTGAGTTTTAGATAGTTAATCATGAGAAACGGTCGAAAAACACTATTTGGAGAGCAAGTCCGCGATGCGGGACTGAATTATAATATTTGGTCGCAAAATAATTTTTGAAACAGTGGAGACCGCGTTATCTCCCCGATGCGGAGAGGGAAATTTCACTCTAGGGGAACAGGTCTGTGATGCAGACCTGGGACACTAATTCTATCTGATCTTTTCTTCCTCTCCCAAACTCGATTCAACTCATACCAACTGAATTTCTACGATAAAAACTCTTGAATTCACGAGGCATAAGTACCCAGGACCTACCTTGGGAAGGGAATTCTTAATTGAAATGGTTAGCGAGACTTGATAGAGTATATTAGGTGGTCAAGGGCTGAATTGTGATGCAGAAGAAGCGAGGGCATGTCGAGGGTGGTTGGTCGGGTTGGTAGTGGTAGTATTCGGGAACTCCTTTATGAGGTAGAATTGTTAAGTTATGAATCAAGAACAGAGCGAGCAGGGAGTTAGAGTCAAGGGTACTAGTACGTTTAAGGTGTATAGTAAAGGAGTGAGGATAAAGGTTGAGGGGTGTACTTTCTTATTGCATCTTTCCTGCTGGTTGATTTTTATATAGTATGCGAAGGATATCGGGTTGATCGATGATGCTTACCAGTACATGTAGTTTGTACTGATACTACTCTTTCAATGCCTTTTGGCATAGTCTGGTTGCTGGGTTAATGATGTTTCATAGATGAAGACGAAAATCTCCAACAACTTCTACTCTTCCTTCCCTGTAGTGGAAGCTATGTCATTAGTTACTGTATTTTATACCTTGTAATCTTAGAAGCTCTTGTACCTGTTTAGACTAGACCCCTAGGGTGTTATTTATTTTACAAAATTTAACTTCGGATTGTTTATGTAAAAATCTCATGAATTTTCCTTTTATCTCCTGTTTTCTTAATCTTCCGCATGTTTTTAACCATTTGGGGATCAAGGGTTCTCCTACTTAGGTGTTAGAGTAGGCACCCGCACGACTCGGTGGGTTGGGTGGTGACAAATTAGTATCAGAGCCCAGGTTGTCGGTCTTCCCGTACAAGAGCAAGTGTGGAATAGACTCCTGCAGTTTGGTGTGTTGACATCAAAATCTAATCTTCAGGAAGCTACGAAGCATTCTAGGAAGTTGTTCCATTTCTTCTCTCCTTCCATGCGGTTTCTCGCTTATGGTATTGGTTGAGTCCAATTGGTATCTTTAGATTCCCATTGGTATCTTCATATTCCCATTGGTATCTCAACAAAGTGAATTGGATGTCGTAGTCACGGCTGAAGGGACACAAGCAATTGGTCTAATTAGTACCTGGCCTTCGAGGCGGTATAAATGCATGGATGATCATCTAATGGTCATCCATGAAGCGAATTAAGTTAATAAGCCTTAATAATTTGGTATGCATGTGTGATGTAGCTTGAAATTATGATTATGTGTACAGTGTTGTCTATCTACATTTCGATGTGTGAAGTGTATTTGCTTGAATATTTGAAAGTATGCGAATTATGATTGCTTGGATTTTCGGGAACTTGTTGTCAGAGAAAGAGTCATCACTTGGTTATGTGCAGTTCTAGAGATAAACTACGACGTGATTTGTAAATGAATTCTTGACGCGTGACATGATATACTTATAAGAGGGAATGCAAATGTTAGTTGAGCATGGACTTACCATTGATAAAGAGGGTAAGGGAAAAGAATGACTTGTGACTATAGGGAAACTCCAGTTTCAGGGCAGTCGGGATTGGTCAGGAACCATGTACGAAAAAGTGGTATTATTGCATAATAGAGGAATTTGTTGTTATGAAAGGTTCTGTTGACGTGTTTTGCAACCGATTATAAGCTGTGTGATTAATAGGCATATTTTCAGGATGTGTATGTTTGTTGTGTTAGATTAGTAGGAAAGGGACTTGATGTGTATACCGATGGATTGACTCGGGGTGGACAATGCCTATCCTAGATAAGAGGGATTATCCTAAATGCTTAGTTATGACCCTGGGAGTTAATGAAAAACTCTAGAAACGGGGAGAACCCCCAAGAAGTGTTGTCCTGGAAACTGACCCTGTCAGAGCCACTGGGGTAGGATCATTCCGCCAAGGTGGAACTGCCAAAGCGGGAAGTCCCCGGCAAGAGCAGGACAGGGCGGGACAGAATCTCATCCCTACCAACCCTATTTTTCCCTTGTTTCACCTATGGACCCCGAATCGTGCATGTGCTAATTTTCGTAATCTAATCGGTACTCAGAAATAGAGCAGTGAGTTATAGTCACATAGAATTTAATTACGGCTATGAAAATAGCAAAAACGAGCATCCATGTGCTTACAAAAAACTTAAGGAGAAGTAAAAAGAGAAAATAGAAATATTGTTTGTACATGCCCAAACGGGGAAAACCTAAATCAAGGTCCATGGGAATGGGAAGTATCACTCTCGGATTCTAGGTCCTCTGGGGCTTCTCGCCAGTCCATGCCTCTCTCAACTAGGGGAACTCCCGATGTCCTTTAGCTCGAGCATGGAAGCTCTCGCTGGGGGGCTACGCAAGACAAAATGACATTAAGGGTCTTCCACATTCGGCCCATCAGCTGATCCCTCTCTACATTCTTCTTCTTCTCCTATCGCAGCTGGTGGCGGAGCATCTCAACCTCGAGGGCAGTGGAGGGTGGAACTGAAGTCAAGGCTCTAGCATAGGAGCCTTCCAATTTCCTCCGGACAGTCGCCAAGTCCTCCTTCACACGATCTCCTAAAAGTGGGGGCTGAGAATGGGTTGGAAGGGTATCGTCGGCCTCATCATCATCCTATCCTTCATCGTCCGCCTCTGACGCTGCTCTATTGCTATCGGCCCCGTCTGCTTTTATTCTCTTCATTCCCTTGGTGGAGGGCTGCCTGATCGAAAAAGGATGAAAAAGGGATCCATAGGAAGTACCTCATCAGTGTCCAAGAGTGGCACTCCCGCTCGCTGGCACATTGTTTTCACTAGCCCAGGTAAGAAGAAAGCCTTCTTGTTCCCTCCGTAGAAGATCTTCCACTCGGACACGATATGTGCCCGCACATTCAGCCCAATCCCCTACAAAACACAAGCCACCACTATAGCCCGAGGTAAGGTCACGTCGGTGCGGTTACCCGACGGGCGGATCCTCCTAGATACCAAGTCCAGCCATCTCTTGGCATCCGGTGACCAGTGAGTACTGGTGATGCCCTTTGTGGTAGCCCAGTAAACTCGGTCCCAGTGGGCAGCCTCAACTAGTGTGTCCCGCAGCCAACCCAAATCCATCTCCCTCGATCTGGTCTCGTACTCTATGTTGGAGACATCCGACACCTCGAGCACCTCGTTGATGAACTGAGTGCTCATAGGGATGTCGATTCATCGGATGCAGATGGTAGGGTGAGGATCGTCCCAGCAGACAGTAGGGAGTAGGGCATAGAACTTCCTCACCCTGCCGAAGTGCGCGAGAGGGGGAGCCTCGGTCAGTAGACCCCAACCAACTCCATCATCTGGGGATGGAAGGCGGTGCCTTTCTCCGCTAAGCCCAGCAGGTGGAAACCCCTCTCACACAAGAATTTGGTATCCCGGTGATCATGGTGTCTCTCCCGACTTGCACCATCGGGGAATCGGACGAAGGTCAAGTTTTCCTCATTGATTCCAGCCATAGTTAGACAAGACTGCATATTTCATGAAAGGTACATGTTAGAACTCCATGGAATTAGTCAATCACTGGCTAAGGAAAGGAAAAAAATTGTTTGAAATGGTAAGAGGCCACTGTTCCGCAAAATCCCTCCACAGCGGCCAGGATCCCGCCACAGAGAAATGAAGGCCGCCACAACGGGATGAAGGCCGCCAGAGCAGCCTTCATCTGGGTCGAACTTCAAGACGCGATCATGGCGCCCCTTCGCCCCAAAACCTCGTTTTTACCAAAAATTTCACAAGATCAGTGTTTCTAGAGTACCCTAGTACTTAAATATGCAAAGACCCTAGAAATTAAACCCCTTAGTGGTGACCGAATTCAAGTTTTACACTAAGAAACTATTCAACTTTCCCAACCAATTTTGGAATCGTTTCGGCCATATTATCGCAAAATCTTTACGCTCAGAACATTGTGGAGACATTGTGAAAGTAAAGAAAGTGTCCATACTACGTTTTTCTTATTGAATCAAACAACCCATGTAAATATTTTTTGAAAACTACCCCAAGTCCATTCTATCCAACCAATTATTTTCATGCAATCGTTGTTAATAAAGTAATGAAGTAATTAGAGTATGGAGCAAGAACATTACCTTAAGTTTTACGTTCGGAGGGAAGCAATTGAGAGAGTTTTTGGAGTTTTGGGGTGGTTATGGAAGGAAATGGGGAAACCATTCCCTTTTCCCCCTTCTAAACTGGTCACGACCTCCCGCCGCGGTGGGAGGGTCCCGCCTTAGCGAGAACCCTGCTGCTCTGGCGGGGTCAGGCCAGGGAAATGGGCGCCTCTTTTCCTTCGTGTGTTGCCTCGTTTCCCTAATCGGTTCCCTGGGTAAGGATCCTTCAGTGCCTAAACCTTGGGAACCGCTATCTTTAGTAATCCCACGACGGGCCGATCCATTAGTTTCAAAGTACTCCAAATGCAATTGTGCTTACTCCTCCGCTTGTCGTTCAGGGACGAATGAGGGGTAAATTGGTATCTATTGGAATGACCCAAACCATCGTTATTGAAGAAGGGTAAAACATTGTGAGAAGCTAGGCCCCACTTTCCCGCCAGAGCGGGGTGATGTAGTTACGGCGGCGACGCTTCAGTGGGATGGGAGCACCATATAGTGATGGTCAGGGGAAAAACTTAATGACGTGAAGTCTTATTTTCTCTTTTTTTCCTAAGGGCCAAAAAGAGGCGAGGATCACCCCAGAAACCCTCAAAAGGCTGCTCTAAGCTTGGGAAGGAAGGAGAAATAGATTTCTAGTGCAAGGTTGATGACAACTCGCTGATTCCCAGCCGAAATCCATCGTCTCATTGTTCGAAATCCAGGATTGGTGCTACAAATCCTCTACAGCTGCTTGGTGCCCAGGTAGGATAGGTTTCCTTACTTGAGTAGTCATAAATTCATGCTCACTATGTATTATAATGCTAATTGACGGTAGAATTCATGTTTAGGCCTTCAGATACAATAAAAAGGATGGTTGTACATGTACTCCTAGTTGTTAATTATGATGTGTATCGTGGGGGAAAGTTGTATCCTGTGAACTAGAGGTAGATGATGGTTCGATTTCTCGTTTGTGTTATATATGCTTGTTAATGACTCTATTGTATGCATGCATGTATGGGAATAGAGAAACATGAACCAAACCTAATGAAACGACTAAGTATGGACGTTTACATGCCATGAACCTGTTATTTGATTGTGTGACTATGTGACTGTTCATTATAGGTGTGATTATGGTTGTGGTTGTGCTGACTGGATCGGGTGTCACGTTCCGACATATATATTGAATCAGGTGTCACGTTTAAACACATACATTGGACTGAGTATCACGTTCCGACACATATATATTGGATCGGGTGTCAGCGTTCCAACACACTAACAGTTTGGGTGTAGGTTCCATGAGAGAACCATTTGTGATTACTACTTTCATATCTACCTGCTATGGATATTGGAGATTTGTATGTTGTACCATAAAGGATATGTGAATTATGCATCTTGTATATGTGTGTTTACTGTGTTGTAATTAAATAGCTTTTATCTAGTTTATTGGGATTGACTTCGAATGAGCGGGCCCATCGGTATGTGGTTTGGTAACTGGAGATCGAGGGTCCAGGTGTTATTATCGGTTATTTTTAGAGAGGTTGTCTGTGTTCTTAGACAATGAGAAGTGGGGTAGAGTTCATGCGGCATAAGTACCCAGGACCTACCTTGGGAAGGGGATTCGTATTCGAAATGGTTAGCGAGCCTTGATAGAGTATACTAGGTGGTCAAGGGTTGAATTGTGATGCAGAAGAAGCGAGGGCATGTCGAGGGTGGTTGGTCGGGTTGGTAGTGGTAGTATTCGGGAACTCCTCTATGAGGTAGAATTGTTAAGTTATGAATCAAGAACAGAGCGAGCAGGCTGATAGAGCAGGGAGTTAGAGTCAAGGGTACTAGTACGTTTAAGGTGTATGGGAACAGTAAAGGCAGGAGGATAAAGGTTGAGGGGTGTACTTTCTTATTGCATCTTTCCTGCTGGTTGATTTTTATATAGTGTGTGGTGGATATCGGGTTGACCGATGATGCTTACCAGTACGTGTAGTTTGTACTGATAATACTCTTTCTATGCCTTTTGGCATAGTCTGGTTGCAGGGTCAATGATGTTTCATAGGTGAAGACGAAGACAATATCCAACAACTTCTACTCTTCCTTCCCTGTGGTGGAAGCTGTGTCATTAGTTACTGTATTTTATACCTTGTAATCTTAGAAGCTCTTGTACATGTTTAGGCTAGATCACTGGGGCTGTTATTTATTTTACAAAATTTAACTTTGGATTGTTTAAACTCTTTATATGTAAAAATCTCATGAATTTTCCTTTTATCTCCAATTTTCTTAATCTTCCGCATGTTTTTAATCGATTGGGGATCAAGGGTCCTCCTACTTAGGTGTTAGAGTAGGTGCCCACACGACTCGGTGGGTTGGATCGTGATAAATGTCAAACATAGATTACTTCACAAATATAATTGGTGGCCCAAAAAAGATTTCTTAAAAAAAAAACTGAAAATTGAACATACTTTTAAACGAAACTCCAAAGCTCCCAGACAATCCAATTTTTTTAATCTTCTTATTTTGGATCTTTTGCATTTTGATGGCCATTTTTATAATTCAAACTAAGTATGTCAATCAGGTTGATTCCAAAATCGGACTGGACCGATAGTAGACCAGACCAAACCGGCCCAAGAGTAAGGGCTATCTGTTGGAGCCATAATTTTCTATGAAATTTGATTTTTTTAAATCAGATCTTTGTCAAAAAATTTGACCATTGTGTTGCCACTAATGGCTAAAAAAATGTCTGATTTTATAATTATTTTTTTTCAAAAAAAACCCTCCCCATTAATCTTTAAATATCCTCTCCTTTCATCGTATTTATCCACCTTATTCTCTCAATTTCTCTATTTTTTTAACTTTCAAGAATTCAATATTCAATTTTAACATTTCAACTTTATGATCTCAAATTCTCAAATCTTAATAATCAATTATAATTTATTAATCCTCTTAAAATGCTAGTAAGATTATTATTACAATATCACTTATTAGTTAACCCATTACTTATCATTATTATTTATTAATTCATTATTTTTATTAAATTGCTGATAAGATTATATTAGTATTGCAATATTACTTATATATTATTATTAGTTATTAATTTATTATATCTCTTAAGTTCTAGAGAGAATATTATGACAATATTATTTTTAGTTATTACCCATTACTTATTATTTATATCACTTAGTAGTTAATCTATAACTTATTATTATTAGTTATTAATTTATTATTTATTTTAAATTTTTAATAAGATTATTTTAGCACATGTATGGCACGTGAATTGCATATATTAACTCAATTTAATCTATGGGTAATAGATTAGAAAATTTAAAGATCGGATGATAAAAATACTCAATAAT
The DNA here is from genome assembly GCA_029582685.1 of Solanum piurae. NCBI lineage: Eukaryota > Viridiplantae > Streptophyta > Magnoliopsida > Solanales > Solanaceae > Solanum > Solanum piurae. The sequence goes on along the minus strand of JAJOOO010013548.1, from coordinate 2,449 downwards.
TTAGATTTGTAAGTTGCAAACAATGTCAACTTTATAAGAATTTTTATTTATTAAACCCCACAAAGAGAATTTACCGCCTATGGAACCCTTTTTCTTTCTTACTTCTTGATTTGATCTTGCTTTGTTATTGTATCACTACAATTTGAATAGAAGAAAATGATTTTTTTTCTCCAAAATTTTATGCAAAAAAATAAAGATCTTTAATATGTAAAACTAAAAATGTCTCTATAGAGACTCTAAAACTAAACAATATTTTTGTAAAGAACTAGAAAATTATTTCTCCCAAACTCACTTAAAATCCTAGATTCTTGTTATGTTATTTTTCTAGAGTTCCAAATAGAAGTTTTTCACACATTAAGGATGTTATAAATCCATTAATGAATGTCATATAGTTAAAAAAATAAAATGATCACAATAAGCTGACCTAAAACAATAAATCTACACATATGTAAGTTTTAAACGTGCTTGTAGAAGCACACAAAGAAATAAAAAAATGAGATATTTTGTCTTCTTACAATTTGAATAGAAGAACATGTTCATTTTAGATTACCTTTTATGTGTAAAAAAGTGAAGATCTCTTACAAAAATAATAAATAAAATTAGAAAACACTAGAAAATTATATTTTCGCCGTAGAAACTAACATGTCAAACATAGATTACTTCACAAATGTAACTGATAATCCAAAAAAGATTTTTTTTAAAAAAAATTGAATATTGAACATAACTTGGAAAGAAACTCATAAGCTCTCATCATAAGCTCTCAGACAAACCAAAATTGCGATCTTTCTTCTTATATTTAAATATTTTGCATTTTGATGGTCATTTATATAATTCAAAATAAGGATGTCAATCGGGTCGATTTCAAAGCTGGACAAGACCGGTAATAGCACCGGCCTATTTGTTCCCAGCTACAATCTCTTCCCTTATAAAATAAAAAAGGGCCCTTGGCCAATCCTCAATCGACAACAACTCCGTCCTAGTCGCCTTGCGCAGCTTTAGAAAGGAGAGAATGACTTTCTGAAATTCTCTCCAACCCTTTCTATCTATCTTTAGAAGTAGGGCGAGAGAAAGTTAATATGATATTTACGTTAGTTTTTCCAACAAAACTAAGCACTTTTCTTCTTTCTCATTCGGAAGGCTCAGTCCCACACCCTAACTTCAATGATGGGAACAACCTCCGCACTCCGGTGCTCCACTGAACAACAGTTCTCCGCCTTACTATATTTAGAATAGTGATCGATCCTTCGGAAGTTACATTCGTAACAACATTACATGTTATGTTCACGCGGTGATATTCTATCTTTCCAAGATCACCCGACCAAACCGACCCAAGACTAAGGGACTTTCTTTTGGAGGCATAATTTTCTATGAAATCTGATTTCAAAAATCAGATCTTAGTCAATTGTTTGACTGTTGTGGGGCCACTAATGGCTTAAAAAAAATATTATTTCAAAAGAAAACCCTTCCCTTTAATCTTTAAATATTCCCTCTCTGCATATTTTTCCACCGTATTCTCTCAATTTCTATACCCTTTCAACATTCAAGAATTCAATATTTAATTTCAAACACTTCTTCTTATATCAAATTTTCAAAATCTCAAACCTTAATTATCAGTTATTTTATTAATAAGTAATTTATTAATCCTTTGAAAGTGCTAGTAAGATTATTATTACAATATTACTTATTAGTTGCTTCATTACTTATCATTGTTGGTTATTAATTCATTATTTTTATTAAATTGCTAATAAGGTTACTATTATTGCAATATTACTTATTATTATTAGTTATTAATTTATTATTTCTCTTAAGGGCTAGAGAGAGTATTATTACAATATTACTTTTAGTTATTACCTATTACTTATTATTTAACTTTTAACTGTTAATAAGATTATTCTAGCACATGTATGACACGTGAATTGCATACATTAACTCAATTTTATATATGGGTAATAAATTAGAAAATTTGAAGATCGGATGATAAAACACTCAATAATTTAGATATGTAAGTTAAAAACAATGTCAACTTTATAAGAATTTTTATTTATTAAACCCCACAAGGAGAGTTTAATTTCCACCTATGAAACCCTTTTTCTTTCTTATTCTTGATTTGCTTTTACTTTGTTATTGTGTCACTATATGTCTAAATCAAGTGATTTTTTTTTTAATTTTCATGAAAATAGTAACCTACAAGTTTCTGTGTTATATATTATATTACTCTTATTTAGAAGTGGGAGTAGGGAGGACTAACAATGCATTAAAGTGGTTGTACAACGTGCATAGAATTTTGTACATTAACTTTTGGTTGCATCAAATTAGTTGTACAACGTGCAAAAATAATTGTACATTAACTTTTAAAATGACAATTACAAGGACTAACATTGCAATTACTTATAAACTATCTAAGTGGGCCCCACCACCTTCCACTTCAATATTACATATTATATATTAA
>JAJOOO010013547.1:0-11439 GCA_029582685.1 Solanum piurae | reverse complement strand
TAAGATGTCAACTAAAGTTTAGAATGATCAAAGTGATTTCTTATATTAGTTTGAATTGTTGAAGGGGGGAATCTTTTCCATTTAAGGAAGAGGTCAGCTCTTATGGGGATGGACCAAAAAGCTAAGGCTCGGTATTATTGGGGCGAAGGGAGGTTATTATAAAAGAACAGTAGAAACTCACTTTTCTAATGTTAGCATACACGAAGTTTATTTGTTTTATGTGTTGCGAAATGCAGGGAGTTCACTGGTGTGATAAGAGGAGAAGCATTAGCGAATACAAGCCTCTATTTCCTGCAGTTGACTTTTCCTTGGCAAGTACTTTGGTTCTATTAAATTGGAAAATACTTAGGCTAGCTTTAGTTTTTTGGTATGATTTGCCTGCTAGAACATACTTAAGAGTTTTCTTATTGAACAAGGTTCACCTTGATTTTCCCAGATTGAATCTGATGATGATGTTCTCTGGGAGGCTGATGTTAGAGAGAAAATTGAAGATGTTGCTTCCAGAGGAATAGAGTTCTTTAAGTGGTAAGTGCTGATGTATCAGAAAGAATGCAAAATTGATCTTAATGATCTTTCAGATGTTTGTGTCCATGTTTGAGTTTTATTACAAATGTAAGTGAACACGAAAATGAAGTGAGGGGGTTAGTATGTCCAGTAATTCAACTACCTGAGAGTAGTTTCATTAATGCTGTTAACATTCAGTAATTAGTTAGAGTTGAGAGGGTTTTCTGTAGCCAGTTATTGATGCTGGTCAAGCTTACTTTGAATTTATCGGTTGCTCGCTTCTCTGGTAACTCCTTTCTTTGGCTTCTTGATGTCGTATAGTTTGATAGGTTTCGCCAGTATCAATGAGTTTCTCTTGAATAAGATAACAGTAATTTTCTCTCGGATAAGGCTTTAGGAAAATTGATCTACAAGAAGTGTTATTGTTAAATCAAGGTTCCTGAAACAGATTCCAATTTCTTGTTTGCCATCATATTATCCCCCTAACTAATTTATTGTGATACCTACAGGTTGTGGACACGGAAGGAGAAGGAGATTGCAATTGTTACGCATAGTGGATTATTGACTCATACACTCGCTAAATTTGGTGATGATTGTCATCCAGATGTGAAGAGTGAGATATGTAGGCGGTAAGTTCATAACTCGATGGTGAACCAATATGCTGGAAATTGGTTTGATCACATTCTAACTCCAACTGTTGAACTAACATCAAATAACCCAAATACATGATAGATGCCTGATGGAACTCTAAACTACTATTGCCTACAGATGACAAATATAGGGAAGTACATATAAGAACTGAACTTGACTTCATGTTTATCTCTCTGGTCTGCCTTATGCATCCAGATATAAAAGGACCATCTTTCTACTAATTGACGCTTCTGTCTCGCAAGGACATGTAGCAGGTCATAGAATGTGGTTGTTAATCAATTTTGTCTTATTGACTATCGCAGTTATCTTCATTTCCTTTCTGTAGATTTATACGGATCAGCATCATTTCCTCCCACCTAACCCTTTTCTGTGACTTTCTTTCTTGGATGTTTTAAGAGAAGTAGAATACAAACATGAATATATTTCTTTGGGGTTTTTGATTTTCTCTGAAATAACTCGAGTTTCATCTGGCTCAATAGAAGAATAGTGAAAAGATGTGTTTATTTTTTCATCTGGGATTTTGATTTTCCTTATAATAGCTTAAGTTTCAACCGTTGATCGGACAGTAAAAAATATGTGTTCAGTTGACCCTCTCCATTTATAGATACAGTACATTGTTTCAGCATTTTCCTTGTGATGAATTACTATACTGAAAGGTGGTGACCACTTTAATCTTTTTTTTTTTGGTTCTCGTATCATTTGCAGATTTCAGAACTGCGAACTTCGAACCATGGTTCTTGTTGACAGAAGGTTTGTGTCCCTAAAACCTATTGAACGAATGTATGACCATATATTTTGATTGCTGCTGAATTTGCTACTGTGCAGCATGGTAGGGTCGGTTTCTTCAGCAACTGATTATCCAGGAAAAAATCCAAGTGGAGAAGATGCGCCAAGTGACGTTCCATGTACTACTCCAGATGGATTGCCAAACTGATGATGGCAATTAAAAATGTTGGAGTTTGGGTTGCATTTACGATTCTTTCAAAGATATGTTTTAGATCACATCTCATTTGGAGCACTTTGTGGTTGACTCCGGATTTTATCAGATTCTTGAAGAAAGTATACCGAGGCAAATTTAATTGTCTGAAGGTACAATTATCAGCAAGTATTTGTCCAAAATCACATTTCATATAAGTTATGTTTTTACGATTGATTACTACCGGACTTTCAGGTAGTTATGTCTCCAGCTGCCGTCTGGTGGAGGTTTGTACTCTGTCAATTTTATGATTCATCCAGTACGCATTTTTAACCAACCTTTGTACTATAGTCATTCCAGACGGCAAGAATGTAAAACTATTCCTTTGTATGTTTATTTTGTCAGTCTTTTCAAAATAATCGTTTAAAATCTCATTCAACTGTACACCAGACTAATTGAAAATATGGAATCAATTATAGCTTAAATGAAAGTTCTTGAAATCAATAATATCATTCGTACGTTTTCGTGTCTAATCTTTAGATGAGGATTTGTCTGGATGCACATCATTTTAATGTTGACAATTCTATACATTCCAATTTAATCAACCCCTTTTTTTTATAATTTCCTAATCCTTGACCCCCCCGCTTATACACAAACAAAAAACGAAAAATAAATCTATCAAGTCAATCAGCTAGCTGGTTTCTTTGCAAGAAATTAGCTTAATGTGCAACGCTGTAAGAAATTGTATTAGTTTTGATTGAACCATTTTCATTTACCATAATGAATATCTTAGAAACTTCAAAGAAATATTTTAATAGATAATTCTCTATCACTTTTAAAACATGTAAAAAGTTAAAATTAAGTTTGAACCTGGAAAAAATCGCAGACCTGCAACCCGCCCTGTCCCGCATTAGTTTCTAAAAAACCACATCAACCCGCCCCACATCCCCCCGCATAACCTTAAACCCACTCCGCCCCGCCCCCATTGCTCTGGGCTAGTTGATTCGGGAGGTATCTAATTAATTAAGTACCTTTTGATGTCAATATGGTGTATCTTCTAGACATATACTACACACAAATATAAAAATAAAATGTTCTTGGGGACTTGATTGATGTGGACGCAATTAAGCAAGGTTCAATTCTTAGTTGTGTTAGTTAACCAACTCTTAAAGCATCAGACATATCATAGGTTAAATATCAAATCGACATCCCTTTTGATCTTTTTAAAAAATATAATATTAAGGTCTGCCTATAAACTCATTGCAATTGAAGGTGCATTATTTCATCGATCATGTGACGTTGATAAATACATCATTTTGATACTAATCAATTCAAATCATCCAACTTGCATAAATAAATTAAATAGAAAGCAACGCAAAGAGGAAAGTCCCTTTCTTTGTTGAAAAACATTATAATGGAGTAGTAAGAAGAAACGTAATTTTCTGAGATAATAACTACCAAATATATATTTTGACTATAGTTTTGGAACTATAAGACTAATTAACAAAACTAATTTATTTGGTCATGGAACAGTTTTATGATACAAACAATATAATGGAGTATTTATTGATCATTAGGCTGTTCTATACACATTTAGAAAATGAAAAGAAATATGGAAATTGACTCCTATTAAAAATTAAATTGAATCGACATATAGTCCAAATTGATTCACGAGAAACTTATCAATATACTCTTAAAAATATATATTTTATTTGATATAGAAATAAATTATTTTGAAAGGTTGATCAAATAAACTAATGGTACAAAATCACGAGTTTCATAATGAATGAGTCTTTTCCAATTTCCAACTGCTTTAATATTTAAAACATTTGTACTAACAAGAAGCTGACAGCCCCACGTTTTGTACAACCCTTCGGACTACGTCAAAAAAGTATCAGAAGACGATAAAGAGAGTTTATTATCGCGTAAAATAGTAACACTAGCTACTTATAATAAGTTAATCCGTTTTGATAATCTTGCTATAATTTCTAACTATGGTAGCAAAGCGTTTCTATCTACTATACCATGTCTGTACCTGATTAAGGATATGTTTATATAATATTAACCTCTTTAACCAAAAATAAAATAAAATTGTAACCTAACTCAATTAGTCATAAAAAAAACAAAAAAAGGAAGAAACATCTTCATAATTAGTCTCACAATTGAAACATTTTGATAAGTCACAATGAGGCCCCACCATGAAAACGAAAAATACAATGCACAGTGTATCCAATATGGCACCATCATCATCATCCATTACCGAATTTTCCAAATTGTCTAACTCTGCTTTAACTTCCTCATATTATCGACTTTAAATTTAAATAAAGTATAAAAATTATCGAATATCAATCAAAAATAATTTTTTTATCTCAATAAAAACAAGATTACATATATCTTATCCTCCTCAAACTCACCTGTAAAATTACACGAAATTAGTTGTATTTCGTTGTTGTTGGTATCTAACCTCTATTTTCTATAGTATTATTAATTATTATTGCAAGGATAAATAAATTATCTTTGTATAAATCCAATCAATAAGAAAATAATCAAATTATATCCAGAGATTAAAAGACAAGTGTCCCTTATATTTGCTGCTGCATCATCATACTTCACCCACCCGTCTTGCTCCAATTTGTCTATTACTTTAGTTTTCTCTATGACCCTACTAAAATCCACCATAGATTAATTACTATTTAATTCTTTTTAGTAAATTACAATTTTCGAAAACTCCAAAAAAAAAAAAAATTGTCTTAAATGTATCGTTATAAATATGGAGTATCTTAGACTAACTTTGAAAATTAGTAATTTTGTGATATATTTCTTTAATGATTCTTAGTGTAGCATAACGGTTATTAAAGTAGATAACTTTGAAAACAAAAGGAATCGAATCTAATAATGCATATGTTAGGCTAAAAAAATAAAATATATGTTAGGTTAATTCCACTATTTGTCTAGATTGAATAATAACACCTCGTGATTGTACTAACGAAAATTTAATTCCAAAAACTTAAAAAGTCGAAGGCTCAAGTTAGATCTAACAGTACCATTTCTTTTAATCTATTGCTTTTTGTATTTCAATTGATTTGTCTGAGATTGATCTGATACGAATTTTTATTTTTTTAAGATTTTATAAAAATACGAAGAATATATTAAAATATTTTTTAATTTTATGATCTTAAATATGTTATTTAAAAAGTTAAAATTATAAAATATAAAAAAGAAGAAGAGAAAGACTTTTAAATAAATTAAAAAAATAAAATAAATAAATTGAAAACATAAAAAGATACTCGCAAATTAAAGGGTTGGAAATTGATCCTCGCAAACAAAGCAAGTGTTTTATATAGCTAATCGATTGAGTTATTAATGGCATGTTTGGCCAAAAATCTTTTTTGCTTTCCTTAACAAACTTGTATAGTCTTGCATTTGTGCAACTTGTCACTCCTATTTTATTTTTATTTTTTTAAAATTAAATAAATTTGAAGAAGTACAAAAAAAATTCCTTAATAAAATATTACTATGAGAAACAATCTTTCTATTTTATATAAATAATAATAAAATGTGTATATTTTGTCATTCTCATACTCCACTACAATTATATTTGAATGTATTATTATTTTATTAAGTTAATAAAGGGAAAAAAATATACTTAAAGTATCTCACATAAATGAATTTCATATGTGAAGTATTAAGAGTATGAATACCTTATTTGAATTATTACCTAATGATTAGTAAAAAACACCTAGACATTGCCTAGGCCAAAGAATACTACTAGGCGTATTTGTTCATAAAATCTTCGTCCACTTGACATATATAATAACTTGATTCGTAAACATATTAATTTTTTAATTATTTTTAAATTGACTTTTATAAAAACTTTCTTTCAAATCGAAAATATCAAGGCCATGCTACTACACAAGATATCTAAGTGTGTTTATTTATAAAATTTTCATCTACCTAACATATATTACGGCTCTATTTGTTAACACATAATTTTTTTACAGTATTTTTAAATTAATTCTTTAAATTTTCTTTTAAGTCGAAGATATGAATGCCACGAGACCAGACCACGGCTACCTTCTTTTTGCAACAAATACTAATACCACATGGACCCACCTGAACTCTTATTTCTCTGCCCTGTTTTTCTACCTTAATACTCTGCTTCTTCAACTTCCCATGGCTTCTCTAAATTCTTCCATTTCTTTGTAACACTACCAAAAAAATCCCTCAAATTCTCAAAAATAATCAATCCATGGAGAACTACTCTTATTCTTCATACCCAGATTCTGTTAATTCATCCCCACGTTCCCGTGAAATCGACTGCGAAAACGCTTCATGGGATGATCAACCACCTTCTTCAAATTCAAATTACAAGGTCAAATTCATGTGCAGTTATGGAGGAAAGATACTACCGAGACCCCATGATAATCAGCTCGCTTACGTCGCCGGTGAAACTAAAATTCTCTCTGTTGATCGGAATATCAGATTTTCGAATCTTGTTGCTAAGCTTTCGTTGATTTCTGATTGTGATGTTTGCTTTAAGTATCAATTACCTGGTGAAGACCTTGATGCTTTGATTTCAGTAACTAATGATGAGGATTTAGAGCATATGATGCTTGAATATGATCGGCTTTATCGGGGTCCTGCTAAACCGGCGAGGCTCCGGTTGTTTTTATTTCCGTTGGGTACTCCGGCGACGAGTACTTTTGGTTCTACTGACTCGAAAACTGAGAGTCAGTGGTTTGTTGATGCTTTGAATTCTGTTCAGTTGCAGAATTTGGATGTGAATTCGCCGACGGCTGTTTCGTCGGCACCGGCACCGGCGAATAATCCTGATTTTCTGTTTGGGTTGGATAAAGGGCAAGTTCAACAACAACAACCTCCACCGGTGAAGCTACAAGACCCAACTCCACCACCGCCGGTGCCGGAGGTTTTTGTTAAGGATTTTACTGGTTCCGATGCTGGATCGGAAGACCGGCATATCATCGGAGAGAATGTTATCCCGCCGGCGGATTATCAGAGACAGATTCATGAAATGCAGAGGCTGCAGCAGCATATTTCTAATCAAGAACAAGCTATGTATAACAGGAAGATTGAGGAATCTATTCCGAGAGTGTATCCCGGAGAATACTATCAGCAAAAAGCTCCACCGCCGCAACAGACGGCGGTGCCGGTGACGAATTCGGCCAGTTTTTGGCAGGAACGTCATATGACTAGTGGACCATACCCTGCATCAGCAGTGCAAACTGAACAGCCTGTATATATAGTCCAAACGCCCGCCGGAGTTTATCAAACTCCGGCTATGCGACCGATGACCAACCAAATGGGTGGTCAGGCTTATTACGGCATGCAGCGCGTGATGCCGGAGGTTTACCGGGAACAGCCGGTGTACGGCGGAGCTCCACCACAACCAACAATTCAACAGCAGCAAATGGGAGGAGCTTACACGTCGGAAAATATGGGGATGGTGCGGCCACACGCGCCGCCGGAGCCAACATATACACAAGTTGGGTATGACAGTGTAGGGAGACAGGTGTATTATACTGCACCGGCGGGTGTTATGCAACAGCAAATGCAGCATCCAGCGGTGGCAGCTGCCGCCGCTGCAGCGGCGGTTGATGGGAGGCAGAGTGGTGGCGCGTTGAATCCAGATGGTAGAATTATTGGCAAGCCTTGATGTTTATCCTTAATTTCTTTCATGCTTTTAAGTTAAATTTTTAATTAAGTGGATATAGGATTATGTGATTTTGGAAATGTTTTATGTAATGTTTTCGTGGGGTTGGGATATGCAAGTGAAAGATTATTAATAATTAATGTTTGATTAAACACAAATCTAAACTAAGTTTAAGAAATTAAACACTTGCTAATGTAACACACAATTGTTAATTGATGTTACGTGAACACAGACTTCCTAAAAAACACAAGTATGCCATGATGTAAACAATAATTAGTTACTTCAACATCACCCCTAACACATTTACGCTAGTATTTGATCATAAATTTTAGATCATATCAAATTAGATTTTGAAAAATTATAAATTTATCATCAATAGTAAAATGAATATCTTGAAACAATTTTCAAGTTTTAAAAATTACAAATTTTAAAACTCATTTTTTAAATTACTATCATATTTAAAGTTAACTTATATCAAATTAGGAGTAACTTTATTTCTTAATTCACGATCAGGCATCATGTTCAATCGAATCATCCCAATTTCTTCGTAAATTTTATCATAGACAAAATATTAGTGTTACACAATATATATTAATTTTGAGGTGACCAAACATTAAGTTAGTATTTCTAGAAGAGAATAAGACCAAACACGATCGGCGTAGAGATAAAGCACTTCCAATCTTGTTTGATTCTACTAAAAATTTCAAAGAAGCATCAATATGGAGTATTGTTTTGCAAAAAGCTTTATTACTGAAAAAAGTAATTAGTCGATTACTTAGTAACTATCGTACGTTTTTCTTATTCTTTTTCTTCCTTTCTATACCAAAGGAAAGAAATAAAAAGGTACCAAATAGCTATTTGAGAACATTATTCCAAAAAGATAATATGATTGCGATCGATAATCGATTTGAACTAATTTTTGAAATTGAGTAACCAATTTCCAATGGCAACCTTTTGTTTTATGTGAATTGGCAATTGAACGTGGAAGGAGTTTGGAAGAGCCACTTGTGATTGAAAAATCTAAACAAAAAAGTCAGCATAATTGATGCCTAAATAAAGAGACAGCTTCATGTTGAAGCAATGAAAAAAGGTACTTCAGTATTAGTAATGGAATCATACTACTCCATTTGCTAGCTAGGAATATGAAACAAGGCCACTATTGTTGACTAACCAACACCAAAATGAATGAGGATACCATCGACGCATCTGGTCAATGGATAAGGTTGCCTTTTTTTTAATTCGTATAAATTCATCGAGCATCAAAATCATTTATAGAGAGTGTTTTTTTTAAAAATGAGGTCCTATACAGTACGAGTTCAGAATAATCGAGCTTCAAAATCATCAGTAGAGAGTACTTCCTTTCGAATGAGGCCTTATACGGTGCGAATTCAGAATAGTCGAGCTCCAAAATCATTCGTAGAGAGTACTGTCTTTTGAGTGAGGCCCTATACAATGCAAATTCAGAATAGTCGAGCTCCAAAATCATTAGTAGAGAATGTTTCCTTTCAAATGAGGTCTTATACGGTGCACATTCGAAATAGTCAAATTCCAAAATATTTAGTAGAGAGTCTTCCTTTTGAATGTGGCCTTATACGGTTCGAATTTAAAATAATCGAGCTCCAATATAGATGCCGAACATCAGATAGAAAATAAATAAATCATGATGTTATATAACATTCACCATTATTTAATTTGTGCTATTTATCATACATCACTTTCATCTGATTGGACTAAAATAACACCATTTTTCTTCAACAAGAGAAAGCATATAGTATATGATTTAAGGTTTAGAATATATATGGCAAATGTAGGATATATATAAGCATATATATTTTGTTGGTCAGGACTTCGCTGATCAAACTTTTTCTCACCTTTAAAAAGTTGACTTTCTTTTATTTAAAGTGGAAATACATTAGAAAAAGGATACCACAAAAAGAATTTGACAATTATTCTTCTTGTATAAAGTCAAATCAATTAATCCTAATGCTAGGTAGAGTTTACTGATTAAAATAATAGTTTCACTGAATAATCGTTTGGAGATATCTACTCCAATAAGAGGAAAAAATTTCCAACTCTAAGTTATGCGTAAAATTAAAGCCTGGTTTGTTTTGAAACTATTTCCTTCGTTTATCTTTACTTGTTCATATTAAATTGATATATTCTTAAGTAGCAATAAATAGAATGACACTTCGGATGTACATGGTGTTAATTCAGAATAATCAGGCTTTAATACGGATATCAAACATTGAGTGGGAAACTAAAAAAAATAAAATAATAATTCCATTATATACATTAAAAAGTAGCTATAATTAATTACGAGGATAAATTAAAAGTCCTAAAATTATTTTTTAATTTTTCAAAATTCACAAATAAAAATATATATCTATAATATAGTGAACAAATAAAAATGAACGGAGAAAGTATTATACATTTGCATTCATTAATATTCTATTCACATGTGTCTTTTAACAATTCCCCAGCCAAAAGGCTACTCGTTTGTGAATAGATAAAGATGTCAAACTCTTCTTTCCTTTTCTCAGCCAACCGACGCCCTTTTCTACCTTCCATTCTTCAATTGCCAAACAATGTTTCCTACTACCATCATTCCATACGTCGATAAAATTAGCTCATAAAAATATTTTTTTATTTAATTTATTTTAAGTTTTTAAAGAGATATTTTTAAGATCGGACGAGTTAATAATTCATTCCAAACATTAAATATAATTAATTTTAATTCGTTCTCATTCAATTAAATAAATAATTATTGATCATCAATTAATAGTAAAGCTTATTTTAACCTATCTCAATTCAACTCGATAGTCATAACACTCCCATTTAGAGCGATAACAAATAATAACGAAATCATTTATATGCTGGCGACGTGAAAATTTGACACGTGTAATATGTCTCTTTCTCTGTCATTGATGAAAATGAAAATGATTCCTGTACTTGATATAATATTAATTTGAATTGTCGCAATCTTTTCTTGCTTCAAAATTTTAAATAGATCTTTTTAGTTTTTTCTTCATCCTTTTTTTTTTCTTTTAACATAAGTAAAAAAATGTTGACAAGATCTACTGCAAATTGTTATCTTTACTTTCCTAACCCCCTCCCCCCCAAAAAAAAAGAACTACTACAAATTATTTTGGCATAATACATATATTAGACCCTAAACTTGGCTTCAAATTTTAACTTTGACCTCCAACTTTCATAGTGCACAAATAGACACTTTAACTATCCAGTTTTTTAATAAATAAACACGCGATTTTTTAACCAAAGAGCGTGAAATGCAATCGCGTCCACGTGTATTAGTGAGCCACTCAATGACTGCCAAGCCAACTAATTAAACATTTTACATGTCAATTTTAGAACTAAAAAATAAATAAATTAATTTCAATTAATATAGAAGGGTTAAAACATTCCATCTGTTCATTACACCTACACAATTCAAAATCATCTCAAAGTGAAAACCCTAGGTCAGCAAGTGAATCAAAATTTGGGAATCAAAGGGGGAAAATCGTTCAAGATTTCTGGGGAAGCTGATGTTCATCTGTTCAGGTATGCCTCAATTTGCCCTTTTGAAAGTTTATTTTTGATACAAAGTTGAATCTTTTTGTCACCATTAATGTAAAATAGTTATTTTCTTACAGCTTTATACATATGGGTCATATTATAGCTATTTTTCACCATGGAGGTC
>JAJOOO010013546.1:0-30928 GCA_029582685.1 Solanum piurae | reverse complement strand
TGGGTAAACAAAACTTTTGCTCCAGTTTATATGAAGTCCAGAAACAGCTTCAAACAATATAAATATGATTCTTAGATGCTTTAGTTGATCTTCCTCTGCACCATAAAACACTAGGGTGTCATCAGCATACTGCAAATGGGAGATAGATAAACCCCTGGGGTCACTATCATTCGTCCAGAAACCTCTGATCATGTTGTTTGATTGTGCTGTTTTCAACAGGTCACTTAGTCCTCCTATAGCTAGGACAAAAAGGAAGGGGAGAGGGGATCCCCTTGCCTTAATCCTCTTTCAGAGGGAAATAAACCAGATGGGGTACCGTTTAATTAGAACTGAGAATTTTACTGTTCTCACACAATACTTCAACCAATTTGTCCACCTATTTCCAAAGCCTATCCTCTTTAGTGTGTACCTCATAAAGTCCCAGTTGAGGTGATCATAGGCCTTTTCTATGTCCAACTTACATAGAATCCCAGGAATTTTAGTTATTTTCCTCACATCTACACATTCATTGGCTATAAGTATGGCATCCATGATTTGCCGGCCCTTAATGAATGCCAATTGATGTGTATCCACCAGCTTTAACATCACTTTCTTGAGTCTTTCTGTTAGGACCTTGGATATGATCTTGTAGACACTGCTAATCAGGCTGATGGGCCTGAAGTCCTTCAATTCTGTTGCCCCCATCATTTTTGGGATCAAGGCTATAAATTTAGCATTGAAACTTTTTTCAAAATAGCCTTGACTATGGAAGTTCTGAATGGCTGCTATCACCTCTACCTTCACCACATCCCAACAATGTATGAAAAAAGCCACAGTAAAACCATCTGGACCAGGAACCTTATCTCCTGCACAATCAAAAACACATTCTTTAATTTCTTGTTCTCCAAATTGACTTTGAAGAAGGAGGTTGTCTTCTTCATTGAGCACAACTTGCTCTCTGGGGCTGAACTGGGGTCTCCAGTGTTCATTCTCTCTGTAAAGGTTTTTGTAGAAACCTGTGATCTCCTCCCTAATTGTTGTTGAGTCTGTGACATTAGTTCCATTAATTAGAAGACTGTCAATGTTGTTGTATCTCTTGCGACTGTTTGCTGTTCCGTGGAAAAACTGTGTTTTTGTCACCCTCTTTCAACCATATAGCCCTGGATCTTTGCCTCCATGCTACTTTTTCTTTTTTTGCCACTTCCTCGAACTCTATTGGCAGGATAGCCTGCAGATATGATTCATCTTCAGACAAGCACCGTTGTTCCTGGATCATATCTAACTCATAAAGCTGATTTAAGATGTTCTGTTTCTGTAAACCTAGATTACCTTGTACAGTTTTGCTCCATTCTTTCAGTTTTACTTTGAGAGTCTTCATCTTGCAAGCTAGAATGTAATCTGGTCTACCCACAAAAAATTCAGAATCCCACCGCCCCTTAACTCTCTCTTTGAAATTTTCAGTTTGCAACCACCAATGTTCAAATTTAAAATACGATTGTGACCTCTCCCAATTTCCACATTCTAGTAGCAGCGGGTTATGGTCTGAGGTGACTCTAGGCATAAGAGTTTGTTTGATTTTCTTGAATGATATCTCCCATTCTTCTGAAAATAGGAACCTATCCAATCTTACTGCTGTAACATGCCTATCTCTTTTTCTCCAAGTAAAGCTGCCACCTATGAGTGGTGGGTCTGCTAATTCCATGTCCTCAATGAAATCTGAAAAATCCTCCATAGCTATGGTGATTCTGTTACAATTCTTCTTCTCAGAAGGGAACCTCACAACATTGAAATCCCCTGCAATCACCAAAGGGCCATTAAATAGACTCCTTACTGCTCCTAGTTCCCCCCAATCCTCTTCCTTTTCCTCTCTGTTGTTTGGAGCATAGGCACCTGAAAGGTGCCCGCTGAAATTCTGTGTTTTCCCCCTAAATCTTACAGTAATACAGTAAGCCCCTACCTCACAAACTTCTCCCTCCCATATGTTGCTGTCCCATAGAATGATAATCCCCCATTTGGTACCTCTGGCTTCCAATTGTGTGTGCTTTACCCCTCTATTTGCCCATAGTTCTTTAATTGTCTCCCTTATATCATCTCTTAATTGGGATTCCTGAAAACAGTAGACTTCTGCCCTCCATTTGTGTACCATGTTCTTGATCATCAGCCTCTTCCCAGGATCATTGAGGCCTCTCACATTCCATGACACTATGTTTTAACCTTCATTAAGATTGCTCACAAAACACCCCCCTCTGCTTCTTGTTCCAAAGCTAATGAAATTGCTGGTTGGTTCCAGGTTTTTAAGCTCCTTTGAAACCTTTTCTTTTGGAGTCATTGGCACTATTGCCCCTGATATCTCATTTATTACTTGTCTTTTGCCATCGATTTTCATGAATAATTTCAAAGCCGTCTCCTCACAGCCTTGAAAGTGGACTCCAAATTCCTTACTTCAATTATATTCTGGTGAACCCACATGGGAATCGTTTTCTCAGATTCTGTTGTGCCTTCACCCACTGTTGAGTTTAGAGGTAAAATATCCTCTACTGTGTCATCCCTCTCCTCCTTCTCTTGCAACTGTAAATTCTCCCCTGCTTGTGTAGTGAAGTTCTCCTTGTCGTCCATCTGGATTATAGACATCGCATCATCATCACTTTGCTCTTCGGCCAGGTCGAGACCCTTGTAAGCCTCTTCGATGGTTCTTGGGCTGTTTACTAACTCATCTTCCAAACCCATTGACAATAGTTTATTAACTTCTATCTCAATTTGGACTGGGTCTGAATTCATTGTAACATTAGCCCAACCCTGTTGTTATTATTTTGTGAAGAGCTAACCCCTTCAGAGATACAGATGATTCCATCTCTTTCCTGTACTGTGGTCCATCTCTCTAGTAGTCCATTTGTTTCTTCTGGTAGTTTCTGAGTAGAGCAGTCCTTCCTGTCTTTCTAGAGAGTACTGTAAAAGGATTCACCACTGTGCTATTAATGAGCTTTGCAATTTTGTTAGCAATGTCCAACCACCCTGTATGTAAGCTCAGGAATAATGACAGATCTTCTTTTGTTTTGCATGGTTACGATACTAATATAATGCCCATATCTGTTGAATTTTCTCGAGCAAAAGAACTCAGTGGAGTCTTGATGCTTCCATCTTCCTACAAAATTTTCTCACTTTGGAGGCTTCATTCAGTGCAAAGCATAGCCATTACATTGTCTTCTGGCTGAAAAAGGTTCTTCTTATCATGTTGCAATCTCGTTCTGTCCAGTTGTACCAAATCTCTCATCGAGATTCTTCCCTGGTGATGTCATACGATTTGAAACCAACGGAAAAATAGATTACATTGTCTTCCATTTGCTTGGCTAAGATATCTGGCCAAGGGTTGCTGGATTATACATTCTGAGTTGACTTCTGTTGGTTGAAAAGGTTAGGAAAGGTTTACCTTGTGAATGTGCCTGGTAGCATTTCTCTATTCTTTGTCTTGTCTTTGTTTGCTGCCTCGTCTTCCATAGTACATTGAGTTTATTAGGTAGTCTTGCATAAAGTTTGTATTCATTCTGTACATTTCAATTTATTACAATAAACCTTCAACAGGCAGCCGCCACCAGGAAAAGGCGAAAATCACAGGGACAAGGATCAAAGGGTCAAACATCCAAAGTCCAGAAGTGCCATCCTGGTTGTACATGTATCAACGCACTATGTCCATGCCACAATCAACAATAGGTATGTTGGATATTATTTTAAAACTTCTATTTCTGTTTTAATTATATAAACCGTCATCTAATTTTCCTTTCTTCCTTTGTCTAATTGTTTGTATGTGTTCTTGATTGTTGCACTGCCTAAGGCAACTATTAATGAGTAAAGAATCAAATATTACTAATTTAAACCATTAATGATGGAAATGCAGGAAGAAAGGAGGAGAGATGGAAGAAAGATAAATTTGTGATGGGGGACTACACTTTGTTGTAGTACACCTGTGGATATATAGAAGTAAAGTTTACCATTCTCAAACAAAAAAAAAACCTTGTATTATTATCTGTTAGGATATTCCTAAGAGGGGCAAAGGCCAATTTCACGCTTATTACATATGAAAATTTCAGAGTAGCACAAATTTATGTAGATATTGAAAGAGGATATGGAATCTGTTGGATAAGCTACCTAGACAATGGATCTCCTAGATTATAAGCTCCCTGCATCTAACTTTTACTTTTGGAAAATTCGTCTATTCCTTTAACATATACACACTACATTTCAAAGACAATATGAAAATAGTGGATATATCATTGTTCTTCCATGTAACTGTGCCCATACCATTTCATCTTTCCTTAGCCCTTGCCAATTCTATCACTTTGTCCATAGTGGAGTAGAATATTGACATTTGGAGAATAAATGATCATTCGATTCCTCATCCAGCTCACATATAGGACATTTCATATCATCAAAAACCATCGGTCCTTATTAATCAATCCGTAACGGAGAGCAACTCATAGACCAAAGCACCATTTTGGTGCTCCCTAATTATTGCAACGTAGTTTCCTTTACTGTACTTTAAGAAATTTATCCCTCAGTATTTTGTAAAATAATTTGATAGAGAAAAAAGCAATGCGACTAACCTCTGCTGCAGGGTAACCAACATCACTAAGGGGTCGTTTGGTTTGAAAATGAGTTATGATGGGATAAGTTATGTTGGGATAAGTTATGTTGGGATTAGTTATGATGGGATAAGTTGTGCTGGGATTATTTTTTATTGAGTGTTTGGTTTGTTGTATTCAAAATAATAAATTTTAAGAACAATTTATTTGTTTACAAAAATGCCCTTCATTAATGTAAAAAGTGATATAACAAAAGGGTTGAAAGAGACATTTTTGTCATTTACCTATTTTATCCCGGGATAAGTTATCCCGGGATTACTATACCACCCAAGGAGAGGGATAACTTATCCCGGTACTAATTATTAATCCCGGGATAAGTTATCCCAAACTTGCCAACCAAACAACAAAATAAGCGGTACTATAATTTAATCCCGGGACTATATGGTATTATCCCTCACACCAAACGGGCCCTTAGTGTCTCCTTAGCGTTGCGATTTTCTATACCACCTATGATGCTTGGTATTGAGTACATCACATATCTTTCCCTTGCTACCTACGAGGACTATTATTATGAATCTTTAGGGAAGGATCGATAGGGAGGCTGAAACCTTAGAGTTCATTAAAAGAGAGAACTCCGATCTCTTCAGCTCTTCAAAGGGAGACTGAAACCTTAGAGTTCAATGGAAGAGAGAGCTCTAATCTCCTGTTTTTTGCTGAAAAATGACATACTCATTTATTCATCAAAAAACCCTTTAAATAGGAGTCTTATTACATAATATGAAGTCTAATTCTTATGAAAGTAGGAGACCTAAATTCTACTCCTAACTAATAACTATAACTTACCCTAATCCTTATGAAACTATGAAACATACATCCAATTCTAGAATAATAAATAAAATAATTAAAAATATAATTAAATACTTAATTTAAGGGCTTCCAACGCATCCACAACATTACCCCTCTTACATTGAAAGAGCTTGTCCTCAAGCCCAAATTTCAGGACAATCATCCAGAAAATCTGGATCAGTATCAACTTATCCAATTCTAGCCCTAGCTTGAAGTTGACTTTGATAAATTTCGACTCTATCAATTATTTGAAGTGTTACTAATTCACCCATTAGGTTGCTACCTTCACGAGGTCCAAATCGCTCAAAATATTGCTCACAATGATGTGCCCAAATTAATGGGTTGTTGATGTTGTTAAAAGTAGGAAATTTCATCTTTGCATAACTTGCCACTATCAAAGGTGAATTACCACCCTTCGGGGTGGCCCAGTGGTTTGGACTTGGGACTTCCATGTTGGAGGTCTCAAGTTCGAAACCCCTTGCCAGCGAAAGCAAGGGGTTTGCCTTCTCGGTCGAGCTCGTTGCACCGGACTTGCCTAGTGTGGGTTACCTCTCCTATGTGATTTGCGAGCTATTGCATAGGAGCGGGAGTTTTACCTTGTGTGCACCCAAAGGGTAGCGGCTGCGGGTTTCCCTTGTCATAAAAAAAAGTGAATTACCACCTGTTGGATGACTCTTATCAGCTAGTTGAATAGGTGGTGTATTTCCTTTAGTAGCAGTAATTGTTGATCTGCTAGTTGTCTGGGCACTATTCGACTCAGGTTTGTGGATTGCTGTTTTTGTGGAGTCAATTCTCAATCTAGACAATTGTTCTTGGATGACTTGGATAATTCTTTCACCACCGAGGCGTTGTTCCATTGCTGCAATTTTAGAGTCCATTAGGGTTTCTGTAATGGTACGTTCTTCTCGAAATCTAAAACTGATCTCAGCACGTAATCTAGAACTGATCTCATCGCCCATTTTGTTAGGCTCTGATACCAAACTGTTATGAATCTTTAGGGAAGGATCGATTCACAGGGCGATATATAAATCAACTCGTTAAAGGGAGACTGAAACCTTAGAGTTCAATGAAAGAGAGAACTCTAATCTCTTGCTTTTTAGCTGAAATATGACTTACTGATTTTTCATCAAAAAACCCTTTAAATAGGAGTCTTGTTATATAATAGGAAGTCCAATTATTATAAAAGTAGGAGACCTAAATCCTACTCCTAACTAATAACTATAACTTAATCTAATCCTTATGAAACTATGAAACATAAATCCTATTCTAGAATAATAAATAAAACAACTAAAAATATAATTAAATACTTAATTTAAGGGCTTCCAACGCATCCACAACAGTGATCACTTACATTCCATAGGTAAAAAACAGAAGACCATAAGAACTAGTCTATGAAGCTTTACAATTTCCCTATAAATCAACAAAAAGTTCTCTATCCCTCACCATATCTTGTTTACACCAAAAATATAGAAGACTAAGGCAATTCATTCGATTTTTTTTTTTGAATGTTGTTGCTTTTGTCTTCAAAGCCTCTTGCATTTCTTTCATTCCACAATGTCCACGAGATGCTTGTAGGGATCAATTCCCACTAGTCCTCTTCTAGCTCTCTTCTTCCAATCTCTTTCCAGTAGTCCATCATACTTTTAGTAGTTTTGGGAACCACCCAACTCACTCCAAGTATACACAAAAACATGTTCCACAGATTTGCAGCTGGTTTACAGTGTAGAAATAGATGACTACTTATTTCAGCATCTTGGTCACACATAAAACATCTTGAGAAAATCTGTCTACCTCTTCTCTGTAGTACTTCATGAGTTAAACAAGCTTTTCTGCAAACTAACCACACAAAACAAGAAACATTTTTAGGGGACTTTGACTTCATATTCTTGTTTCTTTTTGAGGAGAATCCTGTCCATTAGACAAATATCTGCTTAATTGTTGGAAAACACGAGAGATTAATTATTCATATATCCTTAGGTTTTTGGTGTAAAGAACAAAATATAGAAGAGGAAATCTAATTAGTTGATTTCGTAGGTTCTTTGTAAGTATTTCTATTTTTTTTTCTTTTTTTCTGTCTTCTGTGTTGATACGTTTTGGAGGTGGCCAGCGTAACCCTTAATGCTGAGGAATACAAGTTACCCGTTTCAAAAAAAACTTTTTTGAGTTGTATAATACCTTTGACTTTTGTCAAAATTCGTTACTAATAAGACCAGCAGCCAACCTTTGAACTTAATTAATTGAACCTAGTGATATAAAGCTCAAGCCTTAGACTTGGTAATGAGGTTCAAAGATGATAATTGCTTGTTTGTGCGCTTATCATATTATGATCTGCGAAGGCTTTCAATATTGCAGATCTCACATAAGTTGCGCTTATTCTGTTCTTTAACATACTATTTTTACCGCTGTTGCTGCAAAATATCACTGCACAAGTTATCATTTAACATTAACTTCGACCATCAGTGTAGCTATCATTGTGATCTTCTACAGGTTTCAGTGCTTAGGAGTAAAAAAAAGAAAAATAAAGCTGGAATTGATGAGTTTGCTGCACGAATTAATCTCATCTCCAAGGAACGATAGTGTTGCAACAAGAGAGCAGGAGTGTCAATTGGGACAAAAAGACTTCCCCATTTCAATGCATCATCAGTTAAACTAATCATCCAAGATACACCCGAGACAGATAGATTTGCAGGTGAAGGAACATAGTTGAGCCACAAGGTATCAGAGATTCCAATGATAAACTAAAATTGATTTTGATAGCTAAGACAAGTTTTTCTTTCATATGGAAAAGGGTCTCTTTTTGGAATGAAGAGTTAATGTGGTTTGCCTCATTGACACAAAAAGCTTAAACATTACTTGATTTGACATTTGTAATCTGGTTGTGTTGCTAAGAAGAGAGCAAATTTGCCAAATAATGGACAATGGTTTTTATAGGAGAAAGAAATGTTTAATTGACTTAGTTGTCCATTTTTAAAAAGTGAAATTTTAAGTACTAATTACTGAAAGCTGAAAGAAACAATCATAAATCATTAATTATATAACTTACACATAGGCCCTTAGATATAAAAGTCAAAATTCTACCCAAGAAATGAACCTTAGTTTTTCTTCTTCTATCTTAGATAGAGGTGTTCATGGTTCAATTAGAGTAAAATGGTAAAAATCACTTTTACAAATTATTATTTTATTATTAATAGATGTATCACGTCAAAGTTTGAAAAGTAAAAAGGGACCAAGGAGTATTGAATTAAATTGATTGTTTCATCGATTTCGACCACATCCAATCATTTAAAGCTCAACTGCCAAGTCACCCAGAATTTTTACTCCACTTATTAATTTTAGTTTGTTACTCGTAAGTTGAAAACATGTTTTGATTAACTTTTAAATTGGCTCATTAAGACCATAAGCTAATTGATCCTTTTAGTAATATGGTAAGGGTCTTTTCAATATACATACCCAAAGATTTCCAATCCGAAACATATATATAATGGTTAAAAATATCATTTTTTTTGTCAGAAAAAATGCTAACAAAATTTGGTACAGATTCAAATGAGTCTATTTTAATTTTTTTAAACTCCTCGTTCATTCTTCTTCCTTCCCTGCAAAAAATTATTTCCTCCTACAACATATTCTGCAGTGTCCCTGGAACACTCCTTATGACTTCAGGTTCACAGTCTGAATCAATACTAAATTTAGTCTTCCAATAATGCATTCTTCTATATTGTTCTTTTGCTCGACTTTTATAAAGGTTTGAGATATAGGAGAGAAAGATGCTTTTATTCACATACTACCTTCTCTTTAAATAGAGTCAATACAAAACTGATAAAGCACAATATTAACAGAAACCTAGTTTACAGGAAACTATTAAAGCCTTAAATAGTAAAGATGACTAAATACGTATATCATCATATGGCTGAAATACAGGAAACTAATAATAGACTCCTTAACAAAAGGGTAACATCTATTATCTCTTAATACACCCCCACAAGTTGGGGGTGACTGGAACAAGACCCAACTTGTGAATATGGTGCTGAAAAGCTGTGCGGGGAAGAGGTTTGGTGAGTACATCAATAACTTGATCAGCAGAGTGAAAGTGACGAACCTCAAGTGCCTTCTGTTGAACTTGCTCACGAACAAAATGAAAGTCAATGGTTATATGCTTCATCCTACTGTGAAAAATAGGATTAGCACAAATGTAGGTGGTGCTAACGTTGTCACAGAAAATAGTTGGTGAAGCTCTCAGAGCAAATTTGTTAGCCAATTGACTTCAGAAACAACAGCAGTAACAACTCGGTACTTGGCTTCTGTAGATGAGGGGGAGACATACTTTTGCTTTTTAGAAGACCAAGAGACTAGTAAGTTCCCAAGGTAGGCAACATAACCTGTTGTTGATGTTCTATCTTGTGGATTTCTGGCCCAATCAGAGTCAGAATAAGCAAGTAAACGGTCTGCTGGTTTGTGACTGAGCTGAACTCCCAATGTGCTTGTATTTTTCAAGTAGCGTAGCAAATGTTTGATAGCTTTCCAGTGAGACATTTTGGGATTATGCATACACTAAGATAACTTGGTCATAACAAACCCGATGTCAGGCCTAGTGAAGAATAGGTAGTAAAGCTTATAACCAATGACTCTTCTGTAAAGGGAAATGTCAACTACATAATAGCTTCTAAATCAGCGAAGGTGTAGGGTGATGTCATTGGTGTTGGAACACCCTTGCAATCAGTTATATTCAATTCATCCAGAAGATCCATGACATATTTTTGTTGATACAAAAGGAATGCAGTTGGTGTGGATATCACTTTAATACCCAAGAAATAATGCAAGAGGCCAAGATCTTTGAGAGAGAATCGTAAGGAAAGTAATGTAATTACTGACCTGACACTTCCTTGAATACTGCCCGTAATAATTATGTCATCAACATATATGAGAATGTATACAGTAACACCACAATGATGAAGTATAAACAAAGACGAGTCAGATTTTGATTTAACAAACCCAATACTTGTCAAGTAAGTGGTGAGCTCGGTGTACCAAGCCCTAGGAGCCTGCTTAAGTCTGTATATGGCCTTTTTGAGCTAGAAAATGTATGTTGAATGTTGAGAGGACTCAAAACCAGGAGGTTGCCACATGCACATGTCTTCTTCAAAACTGTCTTGTAAAAAGGCATTATTGACATCTAACTGATGAATAGGCCAGGAGCGTTGAGTGGCAATTGCAAGGACTAAGCGCACTGTACAATAGGGCTGAATGTGGAATGATAATCTAACCTAGATCTTTGTGTGAAGCCTTTGGCTACTAGGCAAGCTTTATACCTATTAATGCTTCCATCAGTCTTATGCTTAATTCTAAACAACCATTTACAATCCACAACATTCTGAGAGGGATCACTAGGGACCAAATCTCATGTCTGGTTTCTGATTAGAGCATCATGTTCCGCTTTCATTGCTTCTTGCCATTGGGGATAGAGTTGTGATTGATGAAAGGAGCGTGGAATTGGTGGAGAGGGATTGGTTTTAACAAGAAAACTCTTGGGTTTGAGGCTATTTGTTTGGGAGTGGGTAGCCATTTGGTGAGAACGGTGTCTGGTTGCGGTAGTGGTGGGAGTTGAGGGGCTTGGATAGATGTGGTAACTGTAGAAGTCCGACGCCAATAGGTTTGGGTAATGGGTGGCTTACTGGTTGTCACCGAAGATAGAAGAATAGAAGTGGATTGAATGGGGCAGGGAGAAGTAGAGGTGCTTGCTGGATTGTTGAGAGAAAGTAGAGGTGTACCTGATATTGGCGCCGCCGCTGAGGAAGGAACATAGAGATACCTTTGAGCACCCGTAGACAATGGCTGAGGTAGTTCAAGACAATGTAGTGCTTTTGGGATATCATTGTGCATCTCTGTTGAAGGAGATAAGTCATCCCAAGAAATTTTCAAATGTTGATTTTTATATTTAGAAAAAATATTGGTAAAATGGTAACTAGTTTAAAAAAATACTACATCTCTAGAGAGATATACTTTGGAGGTGGTCGGGTCAAAGCATTGATGACAATAATATTTATTTGAAAAATCCCAAATAGACACGGGGCTTTGATATCGAATCAAGCTTATGTTGTGCATATGGTTGTAACCATGGATAACATAAACAACCAAAAAATTTGACGTTGTCATGATTTGGTGATTCTTGAAATAAAAGCTCATGAGAAAAACAACTTGATGACATGCAAAACTCCAAATGGTGGATGGTAAAGAGGCTTGATGCATTAGAGTTTTTGCAGTCTCGACAACATAACGATGTCGTCTTTCAACAAATTAAGTGTTCAATGCCCTGAGATTTCAAATAAGAAGTTAAACTCTGAAATTCACCTCCTCCGTCGGTATAAAAAGATAATATTTTTGTTTGAAACCGACGTTCAAGCAATGGATGTAGTGTTTTGAAAACATCTAAAACCTCGTGTTAGGACTAAATCATGTGGAGCCACATGTATTTTGAAAACTGATCCACAAACAAAACATAATATCTTTTCCTATCGACGGATAAAATTGGTGACGGACCCCACAAATCACTGTAAATAATTTAGAGAGGCTGTGACTCTGTAAAGAATTTGTAGAAAAAGATTACTTGTGGATTTTATTTGATTGACATGAATTAAAAATGGAAAGAGAGTCTTGCTTAACAGGAATGGAAAATTTATTTAAAAACAAATCTAAAGTATGGCGTGTTTGATGCCCCAAGCGCCAATGCCACAGATCTAAAGACGCAGCCACATTGCATTGAGGTTGAGAAGAAGAAGAAGGATTGTCTAGCGGCCACTCATAGAGGCATCCTCTACTCTGCCCTTGAACTAAGGGCGCCCCCATACTCAAATCCTTCACAAGTTAAGAGAATGGAAAGAATTCAATAGATGTATTATTGTCACGACAAAATTGAGAAACTGAAATCAAGTTATTGGAAATGGAAGGGGAGCAAAGTATATTGGATAAGTGAAAGCTAGAATCAGATGCAGATAAATCAATGTTACCAGTGTGAGAAATTGGTATGGTGTTACCATTTCCCAAAGCGATTTCCTCCGGACCATTGTAGTCAGTAACGTTGTTGAGACCGTGGACATCCGATGCAACATGATGTGATGCGCCTGAATCGACTATCCATGGGGCAGATTGCTGCATTTGTTGTCCAGCAAAGTTGTCCCGTGCCTGAAAATGGTTATGAGACTGACAACGACAAACATGCGCAGAGTGTCCAGGTCGGTCACATAACTGACACACTAATGAGACTTCTTGCGAATTAGTGCGACGATTGCGCCCTGACTAAGAACGTTGCTGGTAGTTGTTTGAACACCTATTATTGTTGATGACGTTGGTCCGCATTTGAGAGCTGTACTTTTGAGCAACAACAACAGTAATTGGAGTGGATTGAGGCGGAGCATTGTGTTTGAGGAAAAGCTCGTGATTGCTAAGCTTTTCAAACAGTTCAGCATATGAAATTGGGGTGTCACATGCTCGAATTGCTGCAGAGATTTCGTGGTATTCTGGTCCAAGACCAGTGAGAATCTTGACAATGAGTTCGGCATTGGTGACAGGAGCTCCAGCAGTCGTAAGCTCATCACAGAGAGATTGAACTTGGTTGAGATAGTTTGTTACATGTTGACTCATTTTGGTGAAACGAGCGAGGCGATCTCGTAAGCCGAATATGTGAGTTTGTGACTTATTGGAATAAGCCGTATTGAGGGAATCCTAGGCTGCTTTGGCTGTGGTTGCAGCGGCTACAATAGCAGCAAGAGTGGGATCTACTGATGCTAAAATTGCATTTTGGATTAACTGGTCCTGACGAAACCAATTTACATAATTGGGGTTGGAAATTGTCAGGTTGTTGGTGGTGGTGGTATTGGCAAGAGCAGGGATAGTACCATCGAGATGACCATAAAGATTATGTCCTCTCATGAGCATGGACACTTGCGCCTTCCACAGGGAGAAGTTATGGCTACCAGCAAGTTTAATCGGAAGCTAGGTAACCGAGTTGAATTGAACAATGGTGGTAGTGTTAGTTGCATCAGAATTGGTAACTGAGGGTGCCATTGGTGGTGGGTTGGTAATAAGGAACTTAGAACTCTGTGAGGAGAAGAAAAGTTCTGGATACCATATAAAGGTTTGAGATATAGGAGAGAAAGATGCTTTTATTCACGTACTACCTTCTCTTTAAATAGAGCCAATACAAAACTGATAAAGCACAATATTAACAGAAACCTAGTTTACAGGAAACTATTAAAGTCCTAAATAGTAAAGATGACTAACTACGTATATCATCATATGGCTCAAATACAGAAAACTAATAACAGACTCCTAAACAAAAGGGTAACATCTATTATCTCTTAATAACTTTAACATCACTCCCTTTGGAGTAATTCAAGCATGTTCTTGTTTATCTATATCTAAAATGGGAACCAGGAAACAGACAAACTGTTTCCTTTTGAGTGAGCTTCAAACAGTGAATCCATGTTTTCAAGTGAAGGGCTAAGCGCACCCATAAAGTTCTTGCTTTGTAAATTAACTATTAATTATAACCTTACCTTTAGGGCTGCTACTGATTCCTAATGCCAAGGACATGTACATAGATCATTATCAGACTATTCCAAAGTAAGTTCGATCGGAATATTCCAACCACCAAGATGATCTAATAGTGTGTTAACTTGAGGAGCACAAGGAATATCGTGGGGAGTTGAACTGGCAGAAAAAAAATTGAGAAATATATAGCATTAGAAGCTCTAAACTTTGGGATAAGACTTATTACCATATTATCGCTCAAGTCTAACATAGTCGTGTTTAAATTCACAATCCTTGTGGAATCAAACCAATGAGTTGATTTTCATTTAAACGAAGACCCTTCAAGGAATTCAAATCACCAATTGTATCAAGAATTTGTCCACTAAAATCATTGCCTTGAGCCATTACAACATAAGTTAATGTATAGCACCAACTATATATACGTCGATTGAACTAGTCATTCTAGGACTATCTTAATTACTCAACCACAAAATTTGAAGCTTTGAATCACAATTTTTTTTTGGTATATTACTGCTTAAACGACTATATTACAGCTTTAAAATAGTGAAAATTAAAATTTTCCCAAAAATAATAATCAAGCGCATGTCCAACTATATTGCAAGACATGCAAGAAAAAATTGTATGCTCAATTGAATTTCGCGCAACTCGATCGGAATAGACAATCCACTCTTATTAAGGTGATTCAAATCCAAAGCCAAAACTTGAACGGTGCTAAGACCATTAAAGAAATATGCAGGGATAATATCAAATTGATTTCCATCCAATAAATAAGCATACTTCAAATTCGATTAGTGTACAATTTTCGACTAAAAGCATTCTTATATAGGCAAGGATTTGAAGCTTATATAGTTCATTCAAGTTTTGAGGTAAATGACTCTTTAAGCTCAAACCCTCAGCCTGAATTTGGGTGACTCTATCGCGAAATTAAAACTGAACAAATACATAAATCATTGAACAAGTGCAAATTCTTCTCTAATTTTTTGTTTTCAAATCTCTTCTTGATGTTTATCGCTGCTATATTATGTTTTAGATTCAATAAATTTAACTAAAATGTGTGTATAAGAATATTTAAAATTGCTTCAAAAACTCATATCGTATTGATTGAAGTAATAAGTCAGGATGCACGAGATACACATGTGATGCACGAAATATACGTGTGACGCACAAAATACACATGTAACACATGAATTGCACGCATGAGATACACATGTGACACACAAAATGCACGTGTAACATGTACACAACAAATGCACTTGTAACGCATGGAGTGGAAACCTTGTCATTGCAACCCAAGATCTTTGGAGAGTAACCAATAATTTTGCACCAGATGTCTTCAGCTTTGGGGTGGTGTTGTTGGAACTTGTGACTGGACTAACCTCCCCTGATGAGCATCAACTAGAAGAAACTCGATATCTAGCTGAGTGGTTTCGGAATATAAAATCAAATAAAGAAAAACTCCCTGGTTTCTATTGACCCAACTCTTGACACAAAGGTTATCTCAGAGATTTCTTTAAGATATTTGTACCCATTATACTTTGTTGCCATAATAGTAATACATAAATGTATTTTTTAACTTATCATCATTCCACATTTATGTCATTCAATTTTGGGTGTACACAAGTAGAGACTTAAACTTGTATAAAATTGAACAAGTAGAAACATAAATCTTATGTGACATAATACACATAGAATACCATGTAAAACTCAAATTGTCATGTATGATGCTACATGTGTCTATTTGTTCAACTTTATACAAGTTTAAGTATCTACTTGTATACACTTAAAGCTGGAGGGTATAAATATGAAGTGAGGCCGAGTTAAATGACATATTTATGTATTATGCCTACAAACTATCATTTGAAGTTTGCATAGAGTTCATTCATGCCACTGGAATATTTTATTAGTTTCTTCCATGTTGATTTCTAATGTAACGGCCCTCATGATCATTTTGTATTTTCTATGTATTTCCCCTATTTTACCTCTTCCTCAAACTTCTATATGTCATTTCTAACTTACGAGGAAGGGTGATACAACTCTCAAGGTGATGGGAATATGTATTGAGTAGGTTTTTCAGTATTGAAAGTTGAAAAGTTTAACCAAAGTCAATATTTTAGATTAATATGAGCTCTGAGTTTGGTTAGGCCTAAAAGGTTCTTTTTGACTTGATTTAATAGTTGATTCGGATCCTAAGGTGTTCAGGAGCATTTTGGATCATTGGTTAAAATTTTGAAGTTTGAGAAACTTAAGGTTGACCACATTTAACTTTAGGTCAATACGACTCCGAATAGGTGATTTCGTGATTCTAACAAATTTGAAATATAATTTTTCGTCAATCTACACATTTGTTTATTCTCCGAATGAATTCTGAGAGTCGATTCTAGGGCTTGGCTATTTTTGGAG
This sequence comes from Solanum piurae, assembly GCA_029582685.1. NCBI lineage: Eukaryota > Viridiplantae > Streptophyta > Magnoliopsida > Solanales > Solanaceae > Solanum > Solanum piurae. The sequence goes on along the minus strand of JAJOOO010013546.1, from coordinate 14,582 downwards.
ATAATATGTAATTGCAGTATCTGGTGCAATTGTCAATATGAGATCTGTCCGCACCATTGAGAGCCTCTTTTGCGAGGCCATGCGTGTTAAGTTGATTGCAGTGCAAATACAAGGGATTTGCTAGATTTCTTCATGGGATAAGAGTTTAATCCTTAATTTTTGGTTTTTTATTAATCTGATCATTAAATAGGTAATTTTATGGTGTTCGGAATATTTTCCCTAAGTATCATAAATGGATTTCTTTGATTACGCAAATTGATGGCTTAATTTAGTTAGATTTTTGACGTATGAAATCTTCAAGTTATGGGTAACTCGATTTTGAAAGAAATTTTTGGTCGACACCAGATCTTGAGGTTGACTTTTTTTTACTCCATTTGAGACGATTCTTCTTATAGAGAAGCATTGAAAATAGTTTTGAATTTCGCGTAAATTATTAGTTTCATTATCGAATTATTGACATCACTCTACTTGACTAACTAAACTTAGATACACCTCCAACACCCTCGATCTGCCACATGATATAACAAGTGGTCTTAAACTCTTGTAAGAGCATTAGACTCTTAATAAAAAGTCGAGAGAAGAGCTTAAAACACTCCTAAACTTGACGAGAATTTAGGAATGTATTTCACTCATGTTGCAAGATCGTGAGTGTATTTAAGTTCAATTAAAGAAGTGTTTTTATGGCTGTCAATACTTTAATGATGAAACTAATAATTCGCACCAAGTTTAGAGGTGTTTTCAATAGTTCTCTCTTTTTTTTAGGCAATACGAGTGACTATAGACTCGGTTAACCAAGAGTCGAGACGATTCTTTTGACTTAAATGTGGGTTCAGATCTTGGGCTGGGACTGACGTTGGGCTGCAACTCCGGTTCTGACTTGGGTCTTCTGAGCTTATAGCCAAACATGTGCTATGTACTAGCCTACTAGGGGCCAAACCCATCGGTGACCCCCTAAATTTGGCAGCAATTTTCACTTAGACACTTCAACTAAACGATGTTCATTTTAGGCACTTCATGTAGGGTTTCAATGTGTCATTTTGACACTTTTTTTATATTCTTAGAACTAGCTTAAGTGTGTGTATCCAAACGCCTCCTACGTGGATAAATAAATGAATGAACATGTGACATGTGGAATTTTATTTTATTTTTAAAAAACTCACTTTTACTTTCTTTTTTTTTTCTTCAAAACATCTAACCCTAGTCCTCACCCCCCCACATCTTCTGCTTCTTCTTCGGTGTGTTTTTGTTCTTTCTCTTTGTTCTTCTTCAAATCCATTAAAATCCATTCCTTGATTCCTCTTTTTTTTTTTTTTTAAATCAAAACTGCATCTTGAAACAAAAATAACAATATTATATAAATGGTGAAGATGCAGAGGAGGAAAAAATTGGGGATTTAGTTATGAATGCTATGGAGAAATGTTATGGGATTTATTTAGGAATGCTATGGAAAAATGTTGGGGATTTAGTTATTTAAATGGTGAAGATGCAGACGATGTAATAGCTTGTTCCTCCAATTTTCGTTGTTTCAGACACTGAAAATTAGGAATTTTCAGTAAGAAAACTGAAAATAAGAGAACTTCTCATTATTATTGGGGGCGGGAGTTTTTTAGTTATAGTAGCAGACAACATTAATGTAGAAGAGCTTAAACTTTATGTGATTTGATTTTAAAAAGAAAAAGATTTGCAAATTCTTAGAGAATGCTGATGATCTTCATTTTTTCTGATGAGGTTGCTAAAGAAATTGACTCTTTTGTTGAAGAAATTGGATTCTAATATAACCCAACAAAGTTTTGCAGAATTTTTTCAAAAAGTTGTATGGTGATGTTGGGTGATGGAAGGTAGAGAAGTTACAGGAAGAGAAGAGTGAGGAAGAAGAAGAGAGCAAAAATATTTTCCAAGAAAAAAAGAGTGTTGCATGCGCATAAAATTCGTGTAACACACATGCTATGTTGAGTCAGCGAAAAGTGTCAAAATAACATAACGAAACTCTACATGAGGTGTCTAAAATGAACATCGCCTAATTGAGGTGTCTAAGTGAAAGTTGATGCCAAGTTTAGGGAGCCAGCGATGGGTTAGCCCCCTACTAGGTGGACAATTTTCATTTCAGTCCAAGACCACCCACTTAAAAATTGACAAGCAATATACAAGATATGGCTATTGATCATGGCATCGATATCCACATACTTATTATCTCGTTTATTTTTGGGAAAAATACGTAGTTAAACAAACTTATATTATTTAATTAGTCCTCAAAGCTATAATTTGCTATAATTGTCATTCGTGACTAACATTAACCATTAATTACGTGGTCTGACTTCGAGTTTGTATAATTAGCCGCATTTGTATAATTCTCCATATTTGTATAATTGCAACTAACAATTCTTCGTTTGATTTGTATTTGTATACGATGATTTGTATTTGTATATAACGATGATTTCCTTTGATTTTTCAGTTTTATCACCATATACATTCAATCTTTTTCCGTATAACTTTTTAAAGTTTGTATAAACGTGTAGTTTTTAGATTTTGTATAATATAATTTATATAATGTAATTTGTATAATATTATTTGTATAATTGTTTAAAGTTCATATGTTTATGTTTGTATCAATTCGTTATTTCTAGTTTTATCATATTTGTATAATTTCAGACTTTATATTACTCAATTATACAAAAATACACAAATTATACAAACGTACCCAATAATTATATAAACAAGTGTGAATTATACAAATTATTGTCCTCTCTCGCTCGCCTCTCCTCCCTCTCCCAATCTCGCTCGCCAGATACACAAATACATATATATACTAGTTACATATACACAATTATCTAACAGATATACATATATAATTCACCTCTCTCTCGCCTCTCTCCTCCCTATAACATGTAGCTACGAATCATAATTAACTAACTATAGTTATGAAGTGTAATTAAACTATTTTTGAATGGCTATATGCGAAAGACCCCTTTATATAATATCCCCATTACCTATTACCCTTTTATACAATAAATCAATATATGTACTGTCACGACCCAACCCATCGGGCCGTGTGGGCACCCACTCTATCACCTAAGTAGGAAAACCCTCATATCCCAATAGTAAAACATGCGGAAATTTAACGAAAATGAAGTAAATATAATGCCATGATTCTTTACATAATGCCATTAGACACACCTTTATTTAGACAAAAAAAATATTTTTACAACTCCTGTGGATCTAGTCTAAACATGTACAAGAGCTACTAAGAGTATAACTGAACAATAAAAATAAAGGACACAACTCCCACCACGCAGAAGGAATAACAGAAGCTGCTGGAGATTTTCTTCGTCTTCACCTAATGAAACGTCACCAATCCTACATCCAGACTATGTCAAAAAACATAACAAGAGTAGTATCAGTACAAAACACACGTATCGGTAGGCATCATCGGTCAACCCGACGCCCACCACATAATATAATAAATCAACTAGTAAGATCATAAAATAAACCACTCACTCCTCCAACCTTACCCGGTCTTGGGATACCTCCAATCATACCCCTATTCTAACTCCCTTCTTATTCAACCCCCTTACCGGATTCTTGATCATGGCCTACCATTTTAAAAACGTAAGAAATTCCCCAAGCACAACTACCAAATCAACTAACCGTACCCATCCTACCTTACTTCATCGTCACGTTCACTACCCCTACTCTTCGTCATTACCACTACGAACGCCTAACTATAAATTGCTATAGCACGAGTTCACTAATTTCCACCTAAACAGACAAATACAATACTTTACTCACAACCGTATCTCAAGAGTATACATTAATGTCAACAAGTACACACAACAAATAACTCACATTTATACAACACATCATTGGTCCTCTCACGGAACCCAAACCCAAACAATTAGCTTGCCAGAACGTGGCAACCCGATCCAATAGTTGTGCCGAAACGTGGCAACCCGATCCAATAGTTGTGCCGGAAAGTGGCAACCCGATCCACAATCACACACCACAATCATAGTCACCAGTACATCATCAAGATTATACATTTAATTCATAGTTTTGTAACAATGATAGTTCGTATATCGCATTTACAACAAGTGTGATCAACATTGCAACATTCATACACATATAAGCATCATAATGAGGCAAGAACAAGCATGCATCACACAAAAATAGAGTCACAACCATCAACTACAAATGTCACGACCAATTCACGATCTACATACACGTAAAACAAGCTCGACCCTAGTTCATCATTAAGGTTTATTATTAGGGTTTACTCCTAATTCGTCATGATTTCTCACGTTTATCAATTCCCCCAACTCGAATGTAGCATACATTCGTTAACCCAGTTCCACCTTCAACTTTATGCTCTAGTTCTTACCGCCATTCCATCTAAGTTAACAATTTCCAGAAATCCTTACATTCATCAAGTTCTTCCTTTTAAGACGAAATTCCCATTACGTAAATTCCCAAATTTAACCAGCAATTTACCTGGTGCGCGAAGTCTACCCATAACCCTACTATTGATTTACATACATTACATGGTAACCACAGATTTACAACTACTCAATGTATAAAACCTAGCCTACCTGGACACCAAGCAGTTGCACGGGTTTTTTTTGACTTCGTTTCCAACTTTTCCGAATTCGAAACGGTGAATTTGACCAAGAATTTGCAAGATTTCACCATTCCCACGCTAGAAATCTCCTTCTCCTTCTTTCCCAAGCTTAGAACAACTTTTCTGAGGTTTCTAGGGTACTTTTCGACTTTTCTAGGTATTTTAGGAAGATGGAGAAAATAAGATTTCCCGTAATTACATTCTGCCTCGCTTATCCTACTGTAGCGGCAACTTACCCCTCTGCAGCGCCGCCGCGCCAACGGCATCCAGCCCACTGTAGCGGGACAGTGTCCAAGATTTTTGCGAATGTTTGTCTCTCCTAATTAACGATGGTTCGGGTCGTTACAAGTACTAACACTTCAAAAAGAATCAAAGGTGACACAAAGCAAGAAATGCAATAATAAGTTAGTGTGATTCAATAACAACACTAAAATATCAACTAATAAGTTATAGGTAAATTGGTTTGGGAAGACGGGGGAAAAACATCCATCGTTAGATTTCTGAGTAGCTAAAGTTAAGATAGAATAGGTCATCACATCCTGGGGTTGAAGAATGAGCAGCTTTAAAAAGGAAATGGCAAGCACTGGTCTTTCTATCTTCTGGCTGCTCGTACCCCTTTGAATGGCTTCATTCTATTGTTGCTCGTGATTCGAAGAATAGATCTGTGCTCAGCTGGATTCGTTGGACCATCTGGGAAGTTGGTCAGTCTGGTTCAAATCACGGATTTCTTGCAGAAAAAATCCTCGACAAGACTTCAAATGTGTGGATTTGCTGATCTATGAGTGACACCACTAAGGTACTCAGGTGGTCGGTAACTCGACTGTTTAACAGGATAGTACGAATCCGCTCTTTGACTTAGTTAAGGAAGAATTGGTTCTCCAGGAAATATATAGAATATACTTACCAGAGACCGCTAATCCAACTGATAAACCAACTTGGAATTTGAATGCGGATGGCAACTTCAGCACAGCCTCTGCATACCATTCCATAAAAACCGAAAATTCCAAGATCAATACTAGTCCCCAAATCAGGAACTTCAAATGGATATGGATGCTAAAATGTCCGAACAAAATAAAATATTTTTTGTGGATGTGTAACTATGCTAGATTACCAACATGTCATTATCTACGTTCAATCGGCATTAACATTAACTCGGAGTGTAAGGTTTGTGGCCTAACGGAGACTGTAAAACATATATTTCTGGTATGTGAACTGGCATCCCAATTTTGGGGGAAAATGGGGTTCACAGATCACATCAATAATATTCTTAACTCAGGGGAAAATGAATGGTTGTTGGCATTAAAGAATATACACAGCCACCGATCTAACAACGTAGTGGAATGGGAATTTGCATTTCCCTTTTACATATGGAACATATGTCTAAACAGAAACAACAACTACCATAACGACAAGAAAGAAGCCATTCCAATAGGAATACCTAGAGACAGAGCACTGGAATACTTCTACCTAGGCTTCAAGAATGGCAAAACGAGGAAAGGGAAAGAATTGATTAAATGGGAACCTCCTGATAGGGGTCTTAAACTGAATGCCGACGGGTCTTTTGATCCCACAACTAAGGCTGGAGGAGCTGGAGGAGTAATAAGGGACAAAAGGGGCAACTGGGTAAAAGGCTTCTCGGCAAAAATCAATGTGAACAATGCTCTGTCTGCTGAACTACATTCCTTACTACTTGGCCTCAGAATGACAAAACAACTACATGCTATGAAGCTGCACATCAATGCAGACTCATTAGAGGTCATCAATATTATTTCTAAAGGTAATGACACATACTCTAACATTATATTTGAATGTAGGGAGTTGCTCCAACAGATGGGGAGCCCGATGGTCAGCCATAGCCGGAGAAAACAAAACCAGTTGGCCGATATACTAGCTAAAAAAGGAGCAGGACTGAAGCAGGATGTCAACTTTTTGGATTGGATCGAGACCCCCACGTTTGCTCTGGAGGCCTAAAACGCAGACAAGGATGGGCTTACTTTTGCTGGAATCAACGAGAATAGACAGGTCATGCCAGTATCTATAGCAACTAGTAGTAGTACTAATGTATTAAGGCATGTTATGCCAGTAGTTGATATAACTAGTAGTAGTACTAATGTATTAAGGAACCATGATGTTTGTAGCTCCTCAGGCCACTGGTCTTGTATTGACTTACAATACATATAAATGAATATCTTATTAACCAAAAAAAAAAAAACCTTAAACACCAACTAATAAGTTATTGTAAATTTAAACACATCAAGTTAACACTTTTGAAGGTGAAACGCTTCCCCCTCCCCAACACACACACACAAAAAGAAGAAGTCAAGTGCATGGATCCCCCCAACACACACACACAAAAAAAAAAAAGTCAAGTGCATGGATAATGACAAATGTCAGCATTTTTAAAAAATTTAAAATTTGATTTTTTATGGATAGAAAGATAAGTTTGAAACTACATAAAAAGAAAATAATAGACAAAATGGAGATTCAGTGGAAGTTTAAAAAAAATCCATAAAAATTGGCTATCAACAGAAGTTCATTCTCAACCGTTTTTTAACCCACATTATGTGAAATCTTATTTATTCGAATTTACAGTTTTATCTTCTTCTTTTCTATTATTATTGTCCGTTTGTATCCATTTAAAGAGAAAAAAAATAAAAAAAACATGACCAGAAATGTGACTATAGTATCCAGAAATGCAACAATTTGTGGAAATTGGACGACTTATCAATCAAATGTTGTGAACCCTATGGCTAACAACTCTTAAATGATCTTAGCATGGCAGTTCCAAGATGTTATGGCTTTTTTTCAACCACAAAAAAAAATGAATCATACAATATTACCGTATATGAATTTGCATAATGTGCTGAAATCATAACGGAAAATCTCTGTCAAAATATTTTAACAAATACATACAAAATATGCAGAAGGAAGGGTTGTAGATACAACGTTTGCTACTCGGATAGAGATTTTTCTGCTGATCACAATACAATACAAATGATATTGCACTCTTTCTTGGTGGAGGAGGTAGGAAATTAAAGGCTTCATTGACATAAAACTCTCCCTGTCTCTTCTATGCAATTATGAGAACATCATTATTCATTTTTTCAATTTTCGAATCCATATGTTCTACATTTCTTATTTTATAATTCTGAACAATTTGGATTAAAATTAACTTGAAATGAATTTGTTATGTATATTTTTACATTTTACTCATAAATAGCATGTTAGAGGTGCTTATAACTTTGTAATTTTATTTTATTAATATTAAAAATAATAATTAATAATTAATTATTTATATATAATTAGTTCAAAAAATTAAAAATTAAATCCTATATTATCTGTCATTGTTAATATTATAGGTATTCCTAAAGAAAAAAAAAATACAATATTATATTTTAAAAGGCTTAACAAATTAAATAGTTATTAAATAAAAGAAGAGACATAGTAAATCAAAGGAATAAAGAAGGTGAGTTTTTCATCTCTCAAAATCAAATTTTGCATTGAAAATAACTTATCTTGACATGGTATATATTAATTTAACTGTGATTTTCTTAATTGGTCGTTGGACTTTTTTTTTTTTTTTTGCATTTTATTTAATCAAATTATATTTGATGGAATGAAAATAGTCTCATTTTGCCGAATTGAATAAAAAAGGAGTGTGCTACAGAGGTTGTAATATGATCTGTAAATTATATTTAGATTTTAGTTCAAACTTCAAAGTAGAGTCATTGTTTTAAATTCCAGGTTTAAATTTAATCTTTGAATTTAAAATTAATTTATTAGTACAAATATTAATTGATCAGTACATACTACATATGCTATTGATCTTCATTATACTAGGAGAAGGAGAAGTTAAATATGTTTGATTTTTTGAACAACATATTTTCACTACACATTACTTAAGGTAAAATTAATTTATTAGCATCCAGTGTTTATTTGAAATCAAAATGTTATATATGATGACATGTGCATATCTATTACTCAATAATAATTCATATTAGTTATTTTAAATTAAAAAATGAATACATTTTAAATTCAAACGCTTTATATATACACTACTGATAAAGAAAATCATTGTTACAAGTTCTCTCAACTTTTTTGTATTTTTTTTTTTTTTGTAGTTGTTGTGCTTTTTTTTTTTTCTAATAAATTCTTGAATACAAGTGCTAATTTCTATATTCTTTTTTGGGTTTATGTTGTCGAATTCAAAATGTGAGATTTTACTATTTTGAAGATCCTTGAAGTAGAAAAGCAACACCAAAATTACTTCAAAGTAATTGCCAGAGGTTTGTTTCTATAATATTTTTTTTAATATTTGATAAATTTGTTCATTATATTAATTCATAGCTCTTATTTGTTTTTTTATTTGTTTTACAGATTTTCAACCTTAGCACAAGATAAATAAGAAATTGTCATAGCAAAATTTATAAACTGATAATACTATCATCATCATAAACAAAAGACATTGAATTGTTTATCATAATATTATACTTTGATTAGAATGATGAGTTCTAGAATACACACACACATATATATATAATTATTGTGCTTAATTTTTTTGAATTCAAGTGCTAATCTTTATATTTTTTTCGTGTTTATGTTGTCAAATTCAAACGCTTTATATATACACTACTAATAAAGAAAATCATTGTTTACAAGTTGTTGTCTCAACTCTTTTTTTATTTTATTTTATCTGTAGTTGTTATACTTTATTTTTGTTAATAAATTCTTGAATTCAAGTGCTAATTTCTATATTCTTTTTCAAGTTTATTTTGTCGAATTCAAAAGGTAAGATTTTAATGTTTTTAAGATCCTTGAAGTAGAAAAGCAACACCAAAATTGCTTCAAAGTAACTGCTGGAGGTTTGTTTCTATAATATTTTCTTAGAATTTAATAAATTTATTCATTATATTAATTCATATCTCTTATTTGTTTTTTTTTTTTTTTGCAGTTTTTCAACCTTAGCATAAGATAAATGAGAAATTCTCATACCAAAATTTATAAACTGATAATACCTATCCTTATCATAAACATAAAAAATATTAAATTATGTTTATTATAAATAATAATACCTATAACTATCATATAGAAGGCAATAAATTATGTTTATCATAATATTACTCACAATTATAAGTCATATAACAAATTTAAGACTATTCACAATATTATAACAATGTTAAATTAAGTTGAAATTTGTGATATAACTATAATTACACATAATATATTTTAGTGGATAAAGTTCAAATCAACAGCCTCTCATTTTCATCTATATGTTTTATGATACAATTAAAATTGAAATTTAATATATCTAATACATACATTGAGTAAATCTAATATAGTGGTTGTATTAATTATGATTCTTTTTACATTTATGTCAAATTTTTAATAATATTTTTACACAAAATTAATACAATAAATAATATTTTGAATCTTTTAATTTTGAATAAAACGTATATAAAATGTATCAACATGTTACTTATTTGATATCAAATATTTCATAAGGAATGTTAGAATTAACAAATTATTAACATAGTTATTTATCCAAATGACATAAAAAAGAATAAAGTACAGACAAATGGTCAATATGTATATGCATATGTAACTGTAACTGTATTTTTGTATATATGTTTTTTTGTTGTGATTTTCAGTCGTATATGTATATGTATATTATATGTATTTAAATATAAATTTGTATATGTTTATGTAACTGTATTTCTGTAAACAGATATATTTGTATACAAATCTCTCTCTCATTTTATACAAACATAAATTATACATTGTATTTTAATTTGTATAATATGTGTTTGTATAAAGCGAGAAAGAGAGAAAGGCAAAAGAGAACTGGGTAGAGGAAGATTTGTATTTTATAATTATAAGTGTATAGGACGAAGAGATATGTATTTGTATGTGTATATACAATTTTCTCTCACTTTATACAAATACAAACACAATTTATACATTTGTGTTTGTATAAAGTGATAGAGGCGAGGGAGAGTGTAACAACCGGGTTCCGTCGTTATAGAAATGCCAATGAGGGAAGAATCGGGGATGGAAAAACTTTTTCGTAGTATTAGGATTTTCCCAACCTTGTCTAGATTTGGAGCAAATCGGAGTCACTAAGGTGTAGGAAAATCTGGTAACAATCGGTTGGAGTAATTATGATTTTGATTAGATGAGGTGTTAGATAACTCGTTAAGGAATCCGTACGACTTTACGAAATTGAAATTAGATAAGTAGATCTCCAGGAATCGACCTTAGCGTGAAGGGTATTTTCTGAGAGTAGTTGGTTAGAGGTGTGTTGCGAAATGGGGCTTTGGAATTTTTCTAAGGAGCTCTCTGTCTCGCTTTGTGCCGCTGTAGAGAGATAGTGAGTCCGCGCAGCAGCCTTCTAGAGCAATTGTACCCGCGGAGAATGGTAATAATGGTAGAGGACGCCCATAAGGTGGGTGAGGAGGTAATCAACGAAGCCGTGGAGGTAGAAGAAATGGTAATGGAGATAAAGGTAACGCGCAACCAGGAAGGGAGGCGGCTCGTGTTGATGATAGAGCTCAATGTTATGCTTTTTCGGGCAAAAATGAGGTGGAGGCGTCGGTGATCACATGTACTATTCTTGTCTGTGACCGGATGACTAATGTATTATTTGATCCGGGTTCCACTTGTTCTTATGTGTCTGTGAGATTTGCCTCTGATGTTGAGATGATGTGTGATGTTCTTGATGCCCCCATTCGTGTTTCTACCCCTGTTGGAGAGTCAGTTATAGTCATCCATGTCTATTGTGCTTGCCCTATTTTGTTTATGGGATTTCAGACTTAGATTGATTTGGTGATTTTGGATATGATTAACTTCGATATAATTTAGGCATGACTTGGTTGTCCCCCTATTATGCGATGCTTAATTGTAATACTAAGTCTGTGACTCTAGAAATTTCGGGAAAGAAAAGATTAGAGTGGGAAAAGGTGTACAAGCCCAAGCAAGCTAAGATTATATCCTCTATCTGGGCTAGTAAATTGGTAGAGCAGGGTTGTTTAGCTTACTTGGCTCATGATAAGGGTGTTGAGATTGAGGCTCCATCCATTGGGTATATTCATGTGGTGTCTGAGTTTAGTGAAGTGTTCCCTAATGATTTGCCTGACATGCCTCCGGATAGAGATATAGATTTTTGTATTGACATAGAGCCTGGTACTCGTCCCATTTCTATCCCTCTATATCGCATGTCTCCGACAGAATTAAGAGAGTTTAATGCTCAAATCCAAGAACTTCTTGATAAGGGATTTATTCTTCCTAGTGCTTCCTCATGGGGTGCTCTGGTCCTATTTATTAAGAAGAAGGATGGTAGTATGAGAATGTGTATAGATTACCGACAATTAAATAGAGTCACTATTCAGAATAGCTACCCATTGCCTAGAATAAATGATCTCTTTGACCAATTGCAAGGTACATCGGTTCTCTCAAAGATTGATCTAAGATCCGGGTATCATCAATTGAAAATTAGGCCTGAGGATATACCCAAGACGGCATTTAGGACTCGTTATGGGCACTATGAATTTTTGAGTATGTCTTTTGATTTGATCAATGCGCCTGCAGCTTTCATGAGCTTGATGAATGGGGTATTCAAGCTATTCCTTTAGTCCTTTGTAATAGTCTTTATTGATGATATTTTTGTTTATTCAAGAAGTGAAGAGGAACATGCCAATCATCTTCATACTGTTTTGGGTGTTCTAGGGAAGCAAAAGTTATATGCTAAATTTTCCAAGTGTGAATTTTGGTTGAAATCGGCTGCATTTTTGGGGCATGTAGTGTCAAAAGAAGGAATGAATTCTTAGTTTTTACTGTTTTATTGAGTTTTTTTTAGGATGGGTTCCTTGGCTTTTATTTTCGGTTCTTTTCCTAAGGATAGTCCCTTTGAACCGAGTGTCTTTTATTATTATTTTTAGGAATAAATTTTTTTTTTAATTTTTTTTTTTGGAGAGAAAAGATAAGACCCTTTTGAGTTATGTGATACTTACTATTTGAGCCTAAATTTGAGTAGTACTTTCTTGTGAATGCTTGATTGCTAGTGAAATTGCAAACTTTTTGACATCTAAGCTCATGGTTGTGACTTTGTATATAACTTATTTTATTTTGTAGTCTGTTATGATCCTGTCTCTCTTAGAAATGGAATTGATCCATCTTGATTGACACTTGTGCCATGTGTGGTGAGATTTTGTTTATTCTATGTTTTGCATCTTAGTCTAGAACTTGCCCTGCATGCTATTGAAGCGAAATAAAAAAGTGTTGCTTTGTTTAGGAGATGATAATAGACTTTTTTTGATTTGTCTGGTAAATTTTAGCCTTTTCAGATATTTTATCACTAATTAGCCCTTTTGAGCCTGTAGCCTTTTGTTGGTAGCCATATTTTGCCTTTGACTATTTTTTTTTGAATCCCTAGTTTTTGCACCTTGCTTCCTTGAGCATTATAGCATAGGCTTATTCTAATTACCAATTCTGATAAAAAGGGATGGTTGATTGAAAAGGTAATCAATGATAGCTACAAAGTGCTTAAAAGTCCTCCTTGAAAAAATGTGACATGAAAAAAGAAGAAGAAAAAGAATGTGACATGAAAAAAATAAAAAAAGTTATCTTGATGATGGCCCTGGTCCTTCCAAGGACATCGTGCACCTTAACGCATGTAAAATACATAAGTTGAGGGTGACTATTATGAAGGAAAACTTTAAAAAAAATGATTGAAACATTCTTGAGATGATGAGAATTACTTGTGAAATAATTATTGAAGAGAGGGCTGAAAATAAAGAGAAGAAAATAACGGGTGATGAAGTCTAAAATTGCAAAGTGCTTAAGGGAGTATAAGTCACTATTATATAGTTTTCCTACCCGTCCCCTAGCCTACATTACAACCCGTTAAAGTCCTATTTGATTCTATTCAAGCATGCTTAATTAGTGGAGATGTACATAATGGAAAAGTCTATGGTTCTTTGTGCATACATGTGAATTTTATTTGTGAGTGTGAGAGTTGTTCTTGATATGAAGTCCTTAATTAATATTCAATCTTTGAATTGAGTGTGTGGACTAATTCTTTTTGTGAGGGCACTTGTTTCATCATAGATAGGTGATTTTATTAGCTTTCTTTGATAAGAGTAGGTGAGCAAACTTAAATTTGATGAGTTCAAAGTTCTTCCTTGAGGTTAGGAGGTTAGATGTTTGTTGTTGTTTTGGATGTCTTGCATGATAATTGAGAAGTCTACTTGATGTTTTGAAATTAGTGCATGGCCTAATTGTTTGTATTAACCAAAGTGATGACATTGCTAGTATAAATATTTTGGGATGAGCTTCAATGTTTGCTCGAGGACGAACAAAAATTTAAGTGTGGGGTGTTGATGTGAGGCTAAAAATACATATTTTTAATCATTATTTTCTCACATTTATTATTTATATTTGTCCTTTTTGAGCATGAATTTTATGAATTATGCTAAATTATGTATTTTATTTGTAGGATTAAATTGGTGGAAAAATAAAGAAGTTTGGAGCTAAAACGAATTAAAGATTGAAGGTTGAAGAAGAAAATCAAGCAGGCAGCTTAACATATTAAATTTAATAAAATAATATATTGATATATATAAGGAAAGTGAATGCAACAACCAATTATGGAGGCGGTCGGTTACTGTTCACGTTGAAAATAAAAAGGAATCCAATTCGTTTTGGTTTTGGAATCCTAATTTAATTGGGACCAATTATTTTATTTAGAGTTTCCTACATCTATAAATAGTGCATAGAAATAATTATTAGGAAAAAAGAGAGGCCAAGAACCAAGATATAACACACAATATAAATTTTCTTCTAGCTTAAGAACTTTGGAAGAGCCGCTGTGGAGGCCGGAGAATTGTGGTTTATTCTTTCTTCTCCTTTATTATTTATTTGTATTCGTGATTAATAAAAGATAGTTTAGCTATTGTTCTTATCTTTTTATGATTAA
>JAJOOO010013545.1:0-20654 GCA_029582685.1 Solanum piurae | reverse complement strand
ACTAAATTCTGATTACTTATTGAATTTTCATAATTGATTCACAAAACCCCCCCTGTTTTTTAATTAATTGTTGTTTTCTTGGAAATACTTTGACTAATTGGATATAATCGTGGGTTAAAGTAAAGTCTAAACCATTTTCCTTGTGGGATCGACCCCAATAGCCAAGCCTAAGTTGGGGGTGTGGTGAAAAGAGAAGGTAAATCAAGAAATGTGAATAAATTCCCCTCTACCCATGGTTTTGAAAAATATGGAACCCCTCCATACAAAAAAAAAGAAGGAAAAAGAAAAAAGAATGAAAAAGTCTTTAAATAAAGTTACAAAAGAAAATGAGGTGTCCAAAGTTTCATGGAAAATGAATAATGGGGTGAATTGTGCGCATGAATGAAAATGATGAGGAGAGGGAAAGGAAGTATTATTCATACCACATTTCATGAGGATAGAAGTCACTGAGCCTAAATGACCATACCTTTACACTCAGCCCCGTTACAAGCCTTGGAAAGACCTTTTTGATCTTGAGTGAGCTGAAACAAGTGTTGGTTGGAAAATAAGGGCAAACCTATGGGTGAAGTCATGCATTGTGTTCATCTTTGTGAGTGTGAGTGTTGATTGTGATTCCGAAGCTATAAATTGTTTAAGAGTAGTATGTGAATATGAAATCATTCTTTATGTGAGGGAATTTGAGTACCTTTGTTGAGTTTGAACTTGCATTCAAAGCAATTACTGTGAACTTGAGAATCTTTGATAATGGTGAGTCACAACTTGAATCTTTAAGTGCACAATTAATCCTTGCATGAGTAAGTTGAGTCTTTTTGTGTGCAGTCATGATTGAGTCTTGTGTAGCACTGTTTGAGGCATCCTTTTTGAACTGCTGAACTTGGATTTTACTTGAGGACAAGCAAAAGTTTAAGTTGGGGGTGTTGATGGGTTCGAGATTCGGACTCCTTTGGGGCTTTATTTGGATAGATTTAGTGTCCTCAAATGCTTATTTTGTGCCAATAACTAATGTAAAATCCTTTATTTCCAGGTATTTGGATTGAGAAACAAAGCATGGACACTAATTTGCAAAGAGGAACGAAGCAAACTGAAAGAACAAAGAAATGAAGGCCTGGTGATCGCCAATGTCACTCGGCGACTCACCAAGTTACCACTCTACCGCCTAAAGTTACAGAACGCTGAGGTTGAATTAGGGGTAGCTTTGGCGTGTCGCCGATCGCTTCGGCGATGGATGACAAGGTCGCCAAAAGTACTGATGGAGATCCAGATAAGTGTTGATGAGCGAGATGAAAGGAAAAAGGGCGCATCGCGGAATCACTCGGTGTTCCCAATCTTGCTCACCTAAAATTACAGTGGATGGACTAAGAAGAGGTGAAAAATGACGGCGAGATGGAAAATCGGTGAGTCGCCGAACGGTCGGCGAAGCTCGACTTACCTCGCCGATTGGTCCCAAAAAGCCACACATCAGACTTGCATAAATTGATTTTTGCAAGAGAGAGAAGGTATGCAGAAACGTGAGGAACAAAAGATTGAGAGAAAAAAACACTACCATTGTGGATTTTAAGTGATTTTAGCAAGGTTTTTCTTGGAGAATTTGGTTAATTTTAACTTTTGAATTTCATTTACCCAACTATGGAAAATGTGGCAGGTGTTGATTTTCATATTTTCATCATGATTGGCCAAAACCCTAACCTTGGGGGTTTGACAATGTGACCAATTGTTGTCTTCTACTAAATGGGTGTTGTCAATTAGTTATTTGTGGTGTTAATATGAAGTGGGTCTAAATTATTATGGTGGTTTAACTTCATTATTGCATCTTTGGTGTGATAAATTTCAGAGTTTTGTGCTTGCTCGAAAGAGAAGTACAGAACCAACGTAGTATTTTGGCATCTTAGTAGTGGGTCTTGATGGTTTCAGCTTGAGAAAGTGAAACCCAAGACCCACCTTTGTATCTAGCTCGAAAGAGTGAATGTGATGAGAACGTGGGCTGGTTAGCTTAAGGATAGTGTTGAGGTTCGAGAGAACTCAACGGAAATAAGGCAATTGTTCAAGAGAAATTTGTTTTACTTATAGTCCATTCTACGCGCAACGAATTAGCATTATCGGTAAAGATGTACACCCATTAAGTTGAATTCGGCAGTTCGTTAGTCAATCCCTTAAGTGTTTTCTAGTTATTTGATTGTTTCTTGTTAATACTTTGTAGTGTGTTGGTAATGACATCCTGGAAATTTCATTATTAAACTCTTAAGTGTGTGCTGCTCAGTTGTAAAGTCATCATCATACCTTCGTATTTGAATCTAAAGAAAGGTACTCTCTGTGGGATCGACCCCAACTCAATTGGTTGGGTTATTTACTGACTAACGATCGTTAACACTTAGAATTGGATGAAGTGTCCTTGAAACGTTAATCACTAGTGTTCATGTACCAAAGAACATGAATGATTACAAGAACAAAAACTCCCAGAATTTCATAGCTCAAGGTTTTTAGTCTCAGGGCAGTGTAGCACAAGAGTTCACTCGCAACCCACTTTGTGGTAAGTGTGGTAAGCTTCATCCGAGAGAATGTTGTGTTGGTTCCAATGGTTGTTATAAGTGTGGATGGACCTATCACTTTTCTAAGGAATGACCGATGCGGAACCAAGGTAATAGGGGCAGAAGGGCCCAAACTTCTTCGGCACCCTCACCGGGTAGGACTACACCAAAAGGTGCTACTTCAGGAGCAGGCGGAGGTCCAAACCATTTGTATGCTATATCTAGTCGTCAGGATCAGAAGAGATCGCTAAATTTTGTTACTGGTATGCTTAAAGTCTTTTCTATCGATGTATATGTCTTACGTGATCCACATGTGAGTTTGTTTTTTTGACTCCGTATGTATCCACGAGGTTCGATATTTGTCTCGAACAACTTCTTGAGCCCTTCAGTGTTGATACACATGTGGGTGAGTCTATTCTAGTAGAAAGAGTCTATCGTGATTGTACCATATCTATCTATCACAAGGACACCATAGTCGACTTAGTTAAGCTAGACATTGTGGACTTTGATGTTATTCTAGGTATGAAGTGGCTTCATTGTTGCTATGCCTTAGTCGATTGTAGAACTAGAGTAGTCAAGTTTCAGTTTCCTAATGTGCCAGTTTTAGAGTGGAGGACTAGTTCAGCAGTGCCTAAGGGTCGTTTCATTTCATACCTTAAGCCAGGAGGAATAGTTTAACAGTGCTTAAGGGTCGTTTCATTTCATACCTTAAGGCCACAAAGTTAGTTTCTAAGGGGTGCATCTATCTCTTAGTCTAAGTTGATGGCTCTAGTGTAGAGACACCGCCTATTAGTTTCTAAGGGGTGTATCTGTCACTTAGTCTGAGTTAATGACTCTAGTGTTGAGACACTGCCTATTCAGTCAATTCTAGTTTTGAGTGAATTTCCAGAGGTCTTTCCAAACGATCTTCCCGGAGCCCCTCCTAAGAGAGAAATAAACTTCAGAATAGATATTTTTCCCAATAATCAACCAATTTCTATTCCGCCATGGAGAATGGATCCAGCTGATTTAAAAGTGTTAAAAGAGAAGTTGAGAGATCTTCTTGATAAGGATTCCATTCGACCAAGTTTCTCACCTTAGGGCGCTTCGATCTTATTCGTGAGGAAGAAAGATGGTTCCTTTAGGATTGTATCGATTACCGCTAGTTGAAAAAGGTCACCGTAAATAATAAGTATCCCCTTCCGAGAATTGATGACCTTTTTGACCAACTTCATGGTTCCACTTTTTTCTCTAAGATAGACCTCAGATCAGGCTATCATCAGTTGAAAGATAGAGAAAGTGACATCCCGAAGATAGCATTCAGGACCAGCTATGGTCATTATGAGTTCCTTGTTATGTCCATTGGTTTGACTAACTCTCCTACGACATTCATGGATCTTATGAACAAAGTGATTAAGCAGTGTATCGACATGTTTTTTATCGTATTTATTGATGTCATATTGATATATTCGAAGAATGGGGAGGACCATGCTAGTCATCTCAATATAGTCCTCCAAACTCTTAAGGATCTAGAGTTATATGTCAAGTTTTCTAAGTGTGAGTTTTGGTTTGAATCTGTGGCATTCTTAGGGCACATTGTGTCTGGCAAAGGAATTCGAGTCGACACTCATAAGTTTGAGGCAGTGCAGAATTAGCCCAAACCCACCTCCTAAACTTATATAAGAAGTTTCTTGGGGTTGGCTGGTTACTACAGAAGGTTCGTCGAGGGGTTTTCATCTATTTCATCCCCATTGACTAAATTGACTCAGAAAATAGCTAAGTTTCAGGAATTGAAATCTCGATTGACCACTACTTCAATGTTGACCCTACCAGAGGGTACAAATTTATTGTTTGTTGCGATGTGTCTAGAGTTGGACTTAGTTATGTATTGATGCAGAATTGTAAGGTTATAGCCTATGCCTCCAGACAGCTTAAGATTCACGAGATGACTACCCGACTCATGATCTCGAGTTGGCAGTAGTGGCTTTTTCTCACAAAATATGGCGTTACTATCTCTATGATGTTCATGTGGATATGTTCACCTACCACAAGAGTCTTTAATATTTTTTCAGTCACAAGGAGCTTAATCTCAAACAAAGGAGGTGTTTAGAGTTGCTCAAGGATTACGACATGAGTATTCTCTATCACTCAGGTAAGGCTAATGTTGTTGTTGATCCTTTGAGTGGTTGTCCATGGGGAGTACTTCTCATGTTGAGGAAGGCAAGAAGAATTGGCAAAGAAAGTCCACAGACTTGCATGTTTGGGAGTCCATTTGTTTGACTACAGTGAAGGTGGAGTTATTGTGATGAACGAGGATGAATCATCATTAGTGTAAGAAGTGAAGGAGAAACAAGATAAAGACCCCCACTTACTTGAACTAAAGGAAAATGTTCATAAGCAAAAGGTGATGACCTTTGAACAACGGGGAAAGGGTGTGTTGAGATATCAAGGTAGATTGTGTGTTCTAAATGTGGATGAGCTCCAAGAAAGGATCATGGCAATAACTCATAGTTCCAGATATTCGATCCATCCCGGTTCCACAAATATGTACCATGACTTGAGAGAAGTCTATTGGTGGAATAGTATGAAGAGGTGTATTACAAATTTCATTGTTAAGTGCCCAAATTGCCAACAAGTCAAGGTAGAACACTAAAGGCCATATGGTGTGGCTCAGAACATAGATCTTCTGGAATGGAAGTTGGAGATGATTAATATGGACTTCATTTACTGGCATGCCGCGATCTCATAGGCAGCATGATTCAATTTGGGTGATTGTAGATCATATGACTAAATCAGTCCATTTCTTGCCGATAATGACTACAAATTTAGCAGAATATTATGATAGATTATAAATTTGAGAGATAGTCTGACTTCATGGAGTCCTTGTGTCCATCATTTCATTTAGGGATGTGCAATTCACTGCTCAGTTTTGGAAGTCCTTTCAGAAAGGTTTGGGTTCGAAGGTAAACCTTAGTACTGCTTTTCATCCTCAGACAGATGGCTAATCAGAGCGCACAATTCAGACCCTAGAGGATATGTTGAGGGCATGTCTCATGGATTTCAAAGGTAATTGGGATGACCACTTGCCTCTCATAGAGTTTGCGTACAATAATAGTTACCATTCAAACATTCAGATGGCTCCTTATGAGGCTCTTTATGGGCGAACATGTGGATCTCCTATCGGTTAGTTTGAGGTTGGTGAAGTTGAGTTTGATAGGGCCAGACTTGGTTCATCAAGCCATGGAGAAGGTGAAGACTATTCAAGAAAGGTTAAAAACAGTGGAAAGTCATCAGAAATCCTCTATAGATGTTAGAAGGAGAGACTTGGAGTTTGAGGTTAATGATTAGGTCTATTTGACGGTTTCACCTATGAAGGTGTTATGAAATCTGGTAAGAAGGGAAAACTCAATCCCCGATACATTAATCCTTACACGATATCCAAGAGAGTTGGTAATGTAGCTTATGAGTTGGAGCTACCGTCAGAATTAGCAGCAGTCCATCTGGTATTTCACATCTATATGCTAAAGAAGTGTTTGGGCGATCCTTCACTTATTATGCCTACCGAGAATATTGGTATCAAGGACAACCTATCTTATGAGGAGATTCCCGTTCAGATGCTTTATGGTCAGGCTTGGAAGTTGAGAACCAAAAATGTTGCATCAGTCAAGGTCTTATGGAGAAACCAGTTAGTTGAGGAGGCAACATGGGAAGCTGAGGAGGATCTGAAGACTAGATACCCTCACCTCTTTCCCTCTGAATCAATTCCAGACCAATGTACTAACTCTTTTTAAAGTACTATTTAAGTTGATATGTTGAGTTTATGCAAATCGCATGTTTTGTGCTTATGTTGGGTTGTTAGACACTTCCTACCCCTGTTGTGCTTAGCTTAATCTCATTCGAGGACGAATGTTCCCAAGGGGGGAATATGGTAACACATTGGACTTCAAAAAGGGCTAAAGAGGCCTTCATACAAGTCACCCATCATTTTATGTTTTAGGTCAACTTCAAATAATCATATCTCTCAGTAAATAAAGAATTATGTGGCCCATGACCTATCAAATTAAAGGTCTTTCAGTCCTCTTTCGAGCGCCACCATATTTTCTTTATTTCGAGTTTGGAGAAAAAGATATGCCCATTTTAGTGAAGGCACCTCGACAGTTTTGAGAGGGGTATTTTGGTCTTTCACACTCCTTCTAAGCCTAAGCCACTTTTTTCACCTAATTAATGGTCTAATCGGTGTTAAAATATTATTTCACGTTCTTAACACTTAGAAGAATTAGAGCAAAGGTTCCAAGAGGAGAAAAGGCTAGGGTTCAAGCGTTCTTCAAGTTTCCATTGATTTCGTCAAGAACCTTTGATCCTTCCAGGTATGTAAGGCTATTCATAGTGTTGGACTAGTTTGTCTGCACGCCCCACATCTCAATTCAGTCAGAAATCATCACATCTAAATGATCCATTCATAGTTCTTACTATTGAATTTAGTTCGTTGACAATTGGGATTTTGATTTCCTTTGTTTTTGAGAATCTTATAAAGTTGTTCATGCTTAGTATCACATAATCCCTATTGATTTAGTAAAGTTATGTTTCGAAAGGAATTTTACAAAAGTTTCTCATGTATTGGTTTTGGGTTGGAAAGATAAGTAGAGTTTAGGGAAAATTTCCCAAATCCAAACTAATTTAGGGTCCTATTGTGACTTGAGTTCATCGGGGATGCTGGGGAGGGGCCTGGGGCAGCGCGCCATGAAAGTTCCAAGGGTGGTCTTCAATAGTTCAAGGCCTGAGGCGGCGCGCCAACAATGCGCCCAGGCATAACTTCTGAAGTTCAGGGCCTAGTGCCCTGCGCCAGTAGTGCACCAAGGGTCACTGGGCCGATTATTTTCTTTGTTTCATCCGACGTGTGATCCTTTAAGTTGTTGTAGTAGCTCCTATATGCTCAATTTACCTTTGAAAATTCTTGCATAACCTAATCACGTGTCTTATGCACATTCATTACAAGTTTCACAAAACATCTCTAATACCTAAAGGATTTCTCTCAAAACGCAAGTCATATGCGGGCAATCAATAGTAAATAGGAATATAAATACGCCTAAGATCCATAATTTCATGAGCATATGTTTAGTGTAAGTTTTGAACCTAATCCTTGAAAGGAGAATCAAATGTTTTCATATGTACCGCTTGACAGTTGAGAAAGAGCATAGTTGATGTATTGAAAAATGTTTCAGGAAAGTAAAGTGACATGTAAAGTAATAGTCCCTTTCTTTGTAAGGGTGAATTGAGCATAATTGATATTAATTATTATTTTGGGAGTAGTAACGAGCACCGAATTAGGTAAGAGTCTTTTATAACTCAAAAGTCCTAATAAACTATGTAGCTAGCGTAGAATAAGATAGCACTGATTCTCGTATGACTCCTCACTGCCTCTAAGAAGGCCTATTAGATGGATCCATAGTTACGGTACCATCCTATACCCCGGCAAAGTATAGGATGGCCCTTAGAATGTAGGCAAAATGTTGTATCCTTACTAGGCTCATAGTAATGGTTGTCCGTGAAAGAAACTCCCCACAAGTAAAGTATATTATTTTCATATTGCTTTTATTGCATATCTCATTATAAAGCTTAAAGGTTTTCCACTTCATATTCATGTATTGATTTAATTGAGTTGCTTTCAGCCCTTTAGTTCAGTTATTATTTTATTCAGTCATATTACATACTCGTACAGTCAAATGTACTGATGTCTTTCGACCTGCATCTTTTTATGATGCAGATATAGGTGGTGTTCATAATCATCAACAGGAGTTTTTTTAGATCACTTTGTGCTTTAGATAGCTTTGGGTGAGCCTCCTTGTTTTTCGGAGGATTCCACATTATTTTCCAATTATTGTTGAGTTGTCGTGGGTCTTGTCCCAACATCTTTCTTAGAATTAGAGGCTTCATAGATTTTAGAGTTGATGAGTCTCTCAATATGTCCCTTTCTGTTTTGAGATCTTTAAAACTATTACTTATACTTTATTAAATATTTCTAGACATTCATTGACTTGAGTTGAATTATTCATTTAAAGTTGCCTATTTGCTTGAGTAAGTCTTCTGCTAAGTAATCAGTCAGGCCAAGGGTTCACTTGGGGACCAACAATGTTTCTCGAGTGCTTGCCATGTCCAGAATGTAGACTCGGGGTGTGACACAATCTTTGAGCCCTTACCAGGGGATTTCTAAGGAGTTTCCCAAATTAACAACGTAACACGATCTTATCTTAAGCTGGCGATCCCGTTCTAGGGTTTGAATTATCTGAACCCTTATCCAACTCGGTGTTCAATACTACTCTCATAATAATGCACTATGCTCAATAACTATAAAGATATTCAACTTTCGAAAAAGTGTCTCACTTTAGGAAGAAAAACTGAAAATCTATTACTTTGAGCCTATTCTCAATAATATTGCTTTAGAGAACGTTAAAACTTGACTCTGCTTTTCTAAAAATTTGATCAGGATTTCTTTAGGGAACTATTTATTCTTTCTTTCTAAAAATATGCATTCTTGAATGCAAAATATACTTTCTAGAAACTCTGGTTGAAATGTTTGTTTAGAATTTTGCAATATACTTTACCCATAAAAATAATGCATAATAAATACTATGATAAGATTTTCAAATAACTTTGGCTAAGAAGGGTCATGTGGTAGAATAAAATTAATCCTAAATCAATCAAGGATCATTAACAATCATAAAATATAATGATTTCAATAATAAAATCAACAATATCTTATTTGAAGTAGAAGAATTCAAAAATCATGGATTTTTTATCTTACTAAATAAAATTATAGATATAAGGCAGGAGGAAGGACCTAGTTCCTCACTATGATAGTCTTACATAACTTACACATTTCATAAATCTTGAAAAATAATCCTAACATGATGAAGAACGATCAAGAAACACTTCCTTGAAGTTCTTGGATTCATTTCTTGAAAATTCTATGGTCAAGGGTTAAGATTTCTATCAACGATTTAATAATAGACGAAGGAATTTGAGTTGGGAAGCTTGAAATCCATAGATAAAACTTAACTTGATGGAGGAGGATGAGAGGAGAAGAGAAAACCACTTCTAGGGCTTGAAAGAATGGTCAAACGCGAGAACAATAGGACAATCGACTTAAATGATTTTCTATCGGCCTACATGCATTTCCACCGTAAAACGTCTACTCAAAATTGTTCTATGCAGATGAAATGCATGTCCAAAATAGAATGCCTATTAATTTTTCCTCAACTGGCACTAGACCAGCAAAATGTTGATTCATAATTGTTCAACGCCGGCGAAACACCTATCCAAAACAAAGTGCGTGTCAAAACTAAATTGATCATAACTTTTGACTTGCACCTCATATTGATGAGAGGTCAACAATGTTGGAAAGAAGACTCAAAAACCTTTAATTCGATGGACATTGGAGCACATAACTCTTCATAATCTAAGAGATATGCTTATTTGAAGTTGACCCAAGTAAAATCTTGTTGAAACTTAATCGATGAGGTGACTTTCAACTCAACTTTGTGTTAGAAGATTCTTATGAACTTAATTCATTTCCAAAACTCTTTCCACACTAAATAATTGACCTTCAAACTATGCACAATTAGGAATCACCCATTACGGGCCTATATGCTTATAAAGAATGGTTTGGGTCTTAGCATTTACTTTATAAGATTTTACATAGAGATTGACCAAAATAGTGGTGGCGATGGCGATGACCGTAGAATGTATGGTAGTAGTTGGCGACGGTGCTTGTTGTGATGATAGAGTTTGTTGGTAGTATAGTGGTGATAGTGGTTGATAGTGGTTGATAGTGGTGGTGGAAGTGGCGGCAACTACATAGACGGGGTGCCGGCGGCAATGTATATAATCATATAATGGAGGATTTAAGTGTGGTAGCAACTAATAGTAGTAGTTAATAATGGTAGTTGTGATGACAGAGGTGGTTGGTGGTAGATAATGGTGGTTGTGGTGACATAGGTATTTAGTTATGGTGGCTGGTGATTGTGGATAGAGTGATGTTGAATACTATATGCACAAGAATACCACTTAATGATATTAAGACTTTGTTCTAGATCTTAATGATTAAGACATGTCCAGACCCATTAAGTGCTTAAATCTTACTAAAAATAAATACATTTAATGGTCTAATGTCTGAACCATTCAAATTTAAACCTCCATAAAGTGCAAACAAATGAAATCTTACCATATTACTGAATTGATAACAAAAAAATACATTTGAAAGTGTTGAATCCAACTAAAACTTGAAAGCAGTAAACAATTTTAAGATGTATTCATTGCATAACAAGCAAGCAAATTTTCTTCTTCTAAATCTCAACACATGAGAATGTAATCCTGCAGAACCAAAATTCTTATATGTTAGTGCAGTAATCATTATTTTCATCATGTTTACAATTACCTTGTGTAGAAAAATCGAAGTAGCCGTGTTTAATTAATTCATTACACTCATCCACTATTGAGATAGATCTAAAGAAAACTGCTTAGGCCTTTTCAAAAAAAAAAATCAAGTGGTAAAGTATAAGGTGCTATAAAACTAAATAATAATAATAATAATAATATTAATAATAGTAATAATTTAGAATGAGAAGAACTCTTGTTCTTTATGTATATGTATATAGACAATTAAGTTGGTCCCAAGTGCTAACTTTTCTTCAAAGAGGACGTACTAAAATACAATTTTGAC
Organism: Solanum piurae; assembly: GCA_029582685.1. NCBI lineage: Eukaryota > Viridiplantae > Streptophyta > Magnoliopsida > Solanales > Solanaceae > Solanum > Solanum piurae. Next base: position 9,431 of record JAJOOO010013545.1, on the reverse strand, counting down.
TAATTATTAAACGGAAAGGGCAAAAAATATTTCTGAACTATTCGAAAAGCTTTAAAAATACCTCTCATTCACCTATTGTGTTAAAAATACCCCTTCATCCATTTTTTTGGTCCACAATTACCCTTAAAACTAACAACTTTTTATTTTTAAATTATTATTATTAATAATTATTATATGGCATCTTTCTATTGGATAAATTTAAATTTCAACCCAGCAAGTTTTTTCTACCCATTTGACTCATTATTCACATGATCAAATCTATTATTTTTAATAATAATAATTAAAAAATAAAAGTTTGTTAGTTTTAAGGGTAATTGTGGACCAAAAAGGTGGATGAAGGGATATTTTTAACCCAATAGATGAATGAGGGATATTTTTAAACATTTTCAAATAGTCCAGGGATATTTTTGGCCCTTTTCCAATTATTAAACTATCTTTTCTTAAAACTTAAAAGTAAGCGGTTAAAAATATTTTTTTAATCTTTCCAAAAGCCTTCAATATATACTAAAAATGATTAAAAATAAAAAATAGTACTTGTATATAAAAATAAGCTAAATGCAAACGGGCACAATGCACCTAAAGACAGCAAACCGTTGGATTAAAAATACTTGAGACTGGTTGGAGGATTGACAGAGAAGATAAAAAGAAGGCACAAGTGCACGCAATAAAAGTGAAACGAAAATTGGGCATATTCCATTACCAATTGTTGTCTTCTTGATGGGATTACGAGTTGTTGTACAGTTGCAATTCCAGTTAACGTTTATCTGAATTTGGCAGATCAATTCTATATTGCTTTGTAATTGCTATGTGAAACCCTAGAAATCGGGGTGATTGAATAAAGATCTAAAGATGTCTGAGAAAAAGAAGATGAGAAGTGAAGCCAGCAGCAGTAGCAGCAACAGTAATAGCATCACTGCTGGAAACGATTCTGTGGTTGTTGATGTTGGTCGACGTAGAAGCTCATGTGGTTACTGTAAATCTGGTGGTCCCACTAGTATCTCTCACGGTAATCCTATTTCTTTACTTTCCTCCATCTCCAATTCCATTGCCTTATCATTGAAAACTTGATCACAACTACCATTTTCATACACCTATAGGTTTTTTTTTTTTTTTTTTTTTTGCCAGGTGCTTTATTAGTTTCGTTAGTAATTTGTTAGGAAGTCTGAAAGTTAGAGAAACACTAGATTTGGAGAAATCCTGATTTTTCCTGAATGACTAATGATTGACTAGCCCCACGGTTGTGGTGACACAAAACTTGATGTGTGGTTTAGGCGCATTTACATGCTCAAATCTGATGCAGAAAACACCTGTTCCCCAACTGTACAGGGGATTTCTTCATTATATGAGAGAAAAATCAAATGATTGAGTATTTGAAATGAATAGAGCAAAATGAATGTATTTTTTTTTTCCTAATGTGCTTTAATTCATGAAACTAAAAGAAAATGAATCAGTTAAAGATAAATTACAACACTACAGTACAGCGGAACACTAAATTAACTCATAAGAGGACATTTGCACTTGAAGTGCATGAACATACCAGAACTTCAGTTGGAGCTTTTTCCTAAATTTATATGCTTGATTTGCAGGATTATGGGCACGCAGTCTGACAGTTGATGACTATCAAGGTTAGTAAATTAGCAGCCATTCATACTGCAGCACCCTGATTTTTCTTGTTTATTTGAACCCTTTATCTCTAATTGCCTGAGGCATGCTATTACCTGATATTATTAATTTACCTTTTCCTTTACCTCACTGATAGCTAATACACTAGTGGGATGTTTAGTTCTGGGCAATTAGGTAACTTGTTTTCTTTCTGAAAGAATACAATGACACCGTATGGCATATGCTGTTTTGCGTTATGTCATTGCCTTCTTTATGTATACCCATATTACAGTACTTATTGAATTTAGAATTTGTATGCTGTAATTTAAGTTCCATAAGCTATCTAAAAGACTTTGTAGCACATGCAGACACAACATCTCTTCTCATTGAGAATGCACTCTCCCGTGTATGTTTTTTCATAGAAGCAACAGTCTGTCTTTGTCATGTGATTCTGGTCGCAGAGATGCTTTGCATTTGATGAATTTCCTTATCTATTTTGTTATATTGTTGTGCATTGGTTTTCCATTTTGTAGCTCTTCTAGATAGAGGATGGAGAAGATCTGGCTGTTTCTTATACAAACCAGAGATGGAAAAGACATGCTGTCCATCTTACACCATCCGTCTCAAAGCAAGTGATTTTGTTCCTTCCAAAGAACAACGCCGAGTACTGAATCGAATGCAGAGGTATCTTAAACTTTCCCCTGTTCTTTATGATTGATAAGTTAATTCTAGTTAAATTTTGTTCTTGCGAATAAAACAGCATTGATTAGCGAAAAACCTTTAATTAACTCCAGGAAATGTCTAATACTGTGCCAATTCAAAGCATTATGGTTTGGGTACCACTAATGATGATAATGGATAAAAGGCAGTCTCACTAAATTGTTTCACCTTTGTCTGGTTTGGAAATTTCCGTGCTCCTTCATGTGGGACTGTCTTTTCTGTAAATGCGTGTTCAAAATGCATTTGAGAACACAGGAAAGTGTTCTAACTCTAAGCAATTGAGTGGTCATTGTGAAAACTACTGTTGTTGATTGTTGGTTCATCTGAAAGTAGGTGGTAATGTTTCCCTTGCTTCTGAAGCTTATATATGTTTTTCATAATTATCCTAATATCCTCAGTGAAGCTCTGTTCTTTTTATAGATTTGTTTTCTAGGATCTGTCATTACTGTGTCATATCACGCGGATGGACCATAGAGTGCCAATAGTGTAATACACTTGGACACTCCAATGCTTTAGCCATTGTCGAACTATAAAGGCAAGCTTGGACAGTTGGCCCAGTAACTGAGTTGCAGGGTTTTTTCGATGCTCTTAGGTTATAATGTGTGTGTGTGAGGGGGAGAGAGAGAGAGAGAGAGAAAGAGAGAGAAGATTAACTGTATTTGTAGTCCATCATAAGTTAAAGATGCCAAACTAGAAGAATCTAAAGATAATGGTATTTAGAGTTTGATGATTGTTAATATCAAGTTCATTAATTCTAGTGTGTATTCTGTGACTCAACAAACATCAAAATTTAGGCATGATCTTTGGCTATTTTGGCATTCAATTTTGAGATATTTTTTTTTATAGATGATTCAGCTTGAATAAAATTGAATGTTTAGGTTTCTGGATGGCACATTAGATAAACGTTCAGATGAGTTGATGGATGCAACAGATACTTCAGGCGATTCACAAATCACTACCTCTAGTCAAAGTCGAAGCCTTGCAGCAACGAAGTCCTTGACAGGTAACCTTGAAGAAAAGTACAAAACTGAACCGTTGATCCCCCATATGGAAAGTCAGATAGATAATGCAGTACATGTGTGCATTGAAAGTGGGGATCTTTCTTCTGATTTTCAGTTTCCAAAAGCCTCTGTAAAAAAGGTTGCACCTGCAAAAAGAAAGTTATCCACTGAAGGGTCAGAGGATCTGCTATTTACCAGCAGCATCTCATTCCAGATTGCAGCTACTTTAAGGCGACAAAGAAAAGGTGTTGAACATGAAAAATCATCACAATTGGGGGCTGGGGAAAGAGGGCAAGCCGCTGATACCCCAAAAGTTATTGCTGCAACACTAGCTACCCATCTAAACTCTCTAGCAGAATCATTGGGATTATTAGTTAGAGCTTGCAACGGACATATAAATTTTTATTCTTCCGAAAGACGAGTTGATAAAGATGCCACAGTCAGCAGCCATAATGAGTCGAAGCAATCCTCATCAGGAAGCTGTAGTAAAGAGAGCTTCTCATCAACAGCACATGAAAACCACGAGCTCAAAAAGAGGAAGTTTGAGGTTCGTCTTAAAAGGTCCAGTTTTGATCCCGAAGAATATTCCTTGTATAGGAGATACCAGATTAGAGTGCACAATGATTCTCCTGATGAAGTCGCTGAGAGCTCATACAGGAAATTTTTGGTTGATACACCCTTAATATTTGTTCCCCCATCGGGGGACCTTACTGTCCCCCCTTGTGGCTTTGGTTCTTTCCATCAGCAGTATCTGATTGATGGACAGTTAGTTGCAGTTGGTGTCATAGATATTCTCCCGAAGTGTTTGTCAAGTAAATATTTATTCTGGGATCCAGATCTTACCTTCTTATCATTAGGTAAGTATTCAGCCCTTCAAGAAATAAGGTGGGTTACACAGAATCAAGTACATTGCCCTAGTCTCCAGTACTATTATCTCGGTTACTACATCCACTCCTGCAACAAAATGAGATACAAAGCAGCATACCGGCCTTCTGAGCTACTCTGCCCTTTGCGTTATCAGTAAGTTTCTCTTCTTTTTTAGCTTATGAACAGATACATTGTTAATTTGAGATTAAGGATAATATCCTTTTTTCTTTTAAAACTTTGCTATTCTGCTATCTATGTTTTAGGTAAATTCCAAGTGTTTCTCCTGTTCTAGATTTGCAAGTATTGTTTTTAGAGAAAGAAAGGTGCAGTGTCTTGAGGTTGCAGTATAAGTTAATAATTTTGGCCTGGTTCTGTTTAAGCAGAATATTTGGTCCATTCTTCTTTCTGCTTATGTAAAACTAGCATTTTACTGGTGCCTTGGCGAGGACATTTTCAATTATCCTCATTTTCTTGAATTGATTTCTATTATTTTTCTTAGGTAAGAAGCAAAAGAAAGGTCTAAGTTGCTTGGACTTCGGGCGCGGGTGTCCGATACGGGTGCGGATCTAGATGTCGGACATCTTTCATGATCTAATTCTTAAGATTCGGGGATATGGATCCATGTATGGATATGGGTGCGGGGATTCGCCTAAAAATAATTAAAATATCTAAAAATAGAGTTATAAAACCTAAATTATGAGATATTTTGTGTAGAATTTGATGAGAACCCTGGAAGGAGATTAAAGGAAAATGAGTGACATAGAAATTTCTATATAAAAGGTATTCCATTTTCTTCAATTTCATCTTAGCTTTTGTATTGATTATAGAAATCATTAAAACTGTCCAGGCTTTACCCATCGATTTTGGTCAAAGTACCCAAAAATGGTTGACCAAATCGGACAGGGATCCCACACCCACACCCAAACCCATGTCGTGTCGACGCGGGTGCGGCACCAAAAGTGAATAGTCCGAGCAACTTAGGGAAAGGTAAATAATTATGGTAAGGAGCAATTTAGTGAAATATAGATGATGGCTGAAGTTTATGTTAAAGAACAACTTAAGTTATCAAATCTTAAGCACTGTAAATATCTGAACTTCTAATTCATCCCATTGAAATAGAAAAGGGATACGAAGTCATTAGTTGGATATTACAGGGATGTGGGGTAAGTAAACACAATCTATTTGGCCAAATGGATAAAAGAGAGATTTTCCAAGTCTATTTGATGCTCCAATGGATACTCGTAAATAATAATTTTAATTATATAGGTTATGATTCCACAGCAGAAAAATTTTGAAATTCCTTTTCGGTTTTTGAGTTCTCAACAATAAAAATCTATTTGGCCAAATGCATAAAAGAGAGTTTTTTCAAGTATATTGTGATTTTGAAGTATGCCCTCAGGCGCACCGTCTGTTGATGGGGCATGTTTATATACAAATGCACACATTCACACACACAGATTCCCTTGCAATACCATTAATAATAGGGACATTATTGTCATTAATCAAAAGTGGAGCTATCCACCACTTCTTCAATCAGACCTGTCATTCCCTCTCTCTCTCTCTCTCTCTCTCTCTCTCATTTCCTTTTCAAGCTGTCATTTCCCCTGCTTTTCCAATGACCGGTATAACCATGAAGTTTCAAGCATACAAGCTCTCATATACCTTACCAATCCTATTGAGGCACCAAAAGCCCTTACTAACAAGCGTGTAGAAAATAAGAGTTAGAAAGAACTAACTTGAAGTCATATACACCACCTTTCCACTGTTTTGTGGAATTAAAATAGGAATTTGCAGCTTGTCCTTGAGAAGGCTCAAGGGCAGGGGCATGAGAATTTATTCAACTAGAAGGCATAAACTGAGCTCTTGAAAGCCATGAATGCAGAATATTTTATGAGTTTGGAGTGGTTCGTCAGGGAGAGGGAATTGGAGAATCAGAAAGCAGTTGAAGCTCAGAAGGGTAAGTTTGGCCGAGTATGTGTAGTTTTGGGTGCTAGTTTTTAAGCTATATCTCTGTTCCTGATGCATAGGTACAATTGGAAAGACAGTTTGTTGGAGTTGCCTTGAATATGGTTGTAGAGAAGAAGGGAAGAACATATTGCACAAGATGAAGAGATGCTGAGGTTCTCGAGTTATGTGGCCAAGGATTTAATTAGTCAAAAATTAGCAGCCACAGCAAATTCTAATTAACTTGCCTTGGATATAAACTCAATTTTATATTATTTTTAATTTGTTGCATCCAACAATGAACCAATCTTGTCGGTGTCAGCTCGGTTGCTTACGCAGTGGGAGTATGCAGTGGGAGAAAAAGGAGCATCCTGAAAGGGCTCTGGATAATGAAGTGAGCTTCTGGACTATGATAGATGAGTTGTACTTCAACTTGTTTTCTTCTTAAGAGAAAAATGACAATTTTGTCGGTAATGTAATTAGGGATAGGGAATTAACAGGGGTATTTTGGGTAAAGATAAAATGAGCATGAGTTGGTTAGGTATAAATCATGATGGGTAATTGTTCTGAGATCTTCATTTATTCCTCTTTGTTCAGAGATGGCATTTGGCATTGCCATGTATGTGATTGACTGATACCTGCTGGTTAACTGATGGCTAGTTATTTTGAATCAGTTGTTAAATAGATGGCGCAACTTCAATTTACCAAGAACATGACCGTAGATAGGAGGGTGGAAAGGTCGCACATAAGGTAGAAGGTCAGTAGGTAGTGGAGCGTTGTCTTGCTTTTCGACAGGTTTAGGCTTAGTGGTATCTGTCGTAGTATTAGCCTATTCTTGTAGTGTCTTGCTTTTGATTTCTGTCATCGTCTGTTGTTTATGGTATTTCGGTAATTGCACTATTTTGTTGTTGACTTGTTATTGTTTCCTTATTAGTTGCTATGTTTTCTTTACTTTTGTTTTCCCTTTTCATACCTATTTCGATTTGTTGTACTCGAGCCGATGGTCCTCTGGAAATAGCCTCTCTAACTCCACTAGGTAAGGGTAAGGTCTGCGTACACTCTTCCCTGCCCAAAACCCCTTGTGGGATTTCACTGGGTATGTTGTTGTTAAATAGATGGCCTGATCTATTGTGGCATCTAGTGTGAGTCAGTGAGTGACTTGGAGCCTAGTCTCTATGCACCTTATATGCTAATAAGCTTCATTATGTCATTTTCCGTTGTGGCCTTGGCTTAGTATTGGACAATAGCAGAAAAAGTAATGGGAATAATCTTTATAATTATCTTTTACAATATCATGACTAGTTTTAAAAGTGCTAAATATGCGTATTGCTATCTAGTCCTACGCAATAAAAGTGCCATCAATAAGAAATATAAAAAGAGTATAGTTGAAGGTTTAACACTTTTCTAGTTGTAGCTGACAAGTGGTTGTGTCATGTGGAACAATCAAGCCCGTTGACTGCCCAATCTTATCACCTAGTCAGTCCCTAGTACTAGTTTCAACCAACTGAGCCAGTATGAGAGCTATGAGAGCCTGACTGACAAATCTCTTTTTGGATAATTTAAGGCTCATGTTATCTTTAACCCTTTTTTGTGCGTGTAATTGCTGGAACTCCAAAATGTTGAGGTTTATCCTGTTGGAAAATCAAGCCACACAGCACTTCTTATGTAGGTAGCTTTAATTATTTAGCCAGCGGGAGCATGACCTTCAGCTGTTTCTATATTGTTAATTAATGTGTTGTTTTAAATGTTAATCGTTTTTCTTGTTGAATAGTAAGTGTCATTCACCAATACCTGATATTGCAGAGCCTTGGTCAGATGGATTTTCATACCAGCCCTAATTTTCTTTTTTCAACTGATGATATTTTCCTCTGATTAGGTGGGTTCCATTTGAAGTTGCCAAGCCACTGCTCGACATGAAATCATACCTGGTTTTATCTGATTTTGCCACACAAAATGGACAGCCTCTTCCTCCTAGTAACCTTGAAAATTATGAGGAGCAAAATGATCAACAACACTTTCACGGATCAAATGATATTTTTGTTGGTGAGGATGAGGAAATGGATGAATTTAATTATGAAGATTCAGATGATGAATTGGTTGCTGAGAGCAGTAACATCCATCTGCCCAAAGTAGAAGACAAAGATGTTGGTAGCATTTTGATTGGGTTGAAGGAAGTTCGTCTGAGATGCAGAGTAATGCTAGTTAACCTGTCACAATAACTTCCCTTTGCACTAAATTATGTAGTCCTAATTATAGTTGCTTTAAACCGATAAATGTGAATCACAAATGAAATCGTTTCTTAAAATTATGTGCTTTGAAATGAAAAATGACAAACACAAATGAGAGATAGAGAAACGCAAAGAAGTATCAAGTTCTGAGTTGGTTCTCCAAGATGGTTATCCCATTGAAAAATTAGGCCTTAAAGATTGAGAGAGTTGATATGCTGCTACTTTTTAAGTCTGCTTGCATGTATTTGCAACTCTTAGTACGAAAAGGATTGCTTCAGTAAGCATACTATTAGGGAAAATCATGCAAAAATATTCTTTACCAGCTGCTTTTACCTGTTTTGTGCTTATTGGTAACTGGGTTTTTTCTTCTTCTTTTTTATAAGGATTTGAGGCAAGCTTTTGGTTCCGGTGAAAGGCGGTATATGGAGACTCAACTGCACAGATACATGAGGGCTGTTGGTGCAGAGCTCTCTGAACGAATGGTTTATTCGTTGGGCTAACTCTTCAATGTGTAATACAATTTGTAGAATTTCAATGCAAAAAGTTCTTTTCCTCATTGGGAATATCATGTCCTTCTCGAGTTGTTGGTAGAGCTAGGGAGCCTGGGACAGCTGCCAGAAGTTGGTTCTTCAACCGTGTATTCCTTGGTGTGTTTGGGAGATTCAAACTAGAGGAGAATTAGTACTTTTAACTGTTCAATTAAGCTGCATTGTGCATTTGTCATAACATAGAGATTTGCAGTTGGTACTGCTCTGCTAGTCGACCTGGTCAAACAAGGATCAGATTTGGGTGGAACTACTCAATATGGTACTTTATTGGAAATCTTTAAGGATTATGGGTGTGTTTGGTATGAAGGAAAATGTTTTTCATGGAAAATGTTTTCCTGGAAAACAAGTAGATTTTTTACTTATTTTCTCATTTTTGATTGGTGAGGAGAAAATATTTTTCGGAAAAGATTTTTAGTGTTTGGTTTTTGAATGAAAAATATTTTTGAGAAATATCTTTTATTTTTACTAGAGTAGAAAATAATTTTTGAAATTGAAAATATTTTTGAAATCAAACTTAATTT